>JBCNYG010000002.1:27602465-27613844 GCA_039654305.1 Porochilus rendahli | reverse complement strand
TGGCCCTGCGATGGCCTGGCGAGCTGTCCAGGGTGTACCCCGCCCTCGCCCAGAGTCAGCTGAGATGGGCGCCAGCCCCCCCGCGACCCTTATTAGGAATAAGCGGTTCAGAAAAATGAATAAATAAATAAGCAGACACGTGTATGATGTTTAGAATTGTATGGTATGTATCATAGTATGATGTGCAGAAGTTTTGTAGTTAATATGTGATTTGTTCATTTAATACCGGTATACTGTTATTTTTGCCATTAGCTTGCAATCTTGGAACTGGCACGTCCACATCCTATTCTCATGATTGCCGCCTTCTCCCAGCACCAGCCTCCCCTCAACGCTAGTAGGATAAATCGCTTTGGCAAATGAGTGAGTGAGTATACTTTTGAGAGAAAAAAAATTGTGTGCAATATTATGTTATGCTATCATTCTTGTTATTTTTATAAAGGTGTCAATAATTCTTTAGAACGCTGCTCATGTCTTGCAAATGCCACAATACGTTTTTCTGTTTCACTACAAATTAATAAGGTGTTAACCCATTAAGAGGCTTCAGATTAAAACGCTTACAGGAAAGTTACTGCAAGTCTTCACAAAATTCAAGGCATGGCCTGACATGGCACAGCGCGCTACCGTAACGCGTGCCAGAACCTGACCCGCAGATTGTTGTTTTTTTCCCCGTCCAACCATCCAGAGATCACAGGGTCCTGTTCAATATATTGACTAAAATGACATAAAAATTTCTTAATGAGCCTGAGTGTGTGTGGAGCCAGCGAGGCAGAGCGAGCCAGCTTCGGAGATGAACTGCTACTGGCCAGCTAGCGGAATGGGGTTGAAAAGATCAGCATAGCTCTAGCTGTAGCTCAGATCATGCTCTTCAGGAAAATCAATGCATTTGTGTAATGTATCAAAGACTCCACATGGCTCTGTGAAGTAATCAGTCATCTGCAGGAGTCTGGGGCGGCTTGATTTTATTTCTTTATTTATTTTTACCTTCGAATTGCGTGTCTCGATCTCTTGTGAATATATTAAAAATAAATATTTCTGTTATTATTAGCAGTACGTACTGCAGTATACTCTATAGGTTATATAATGCTCCCAGCTCATGGAATCCCAGAGCGATAGGATATAGTCTGCATGTTCTCATCATTCTTGCATGGGGTTCCTCAGGGTACTCCGGTTTCCTCCCACAATCCAGGGACACGCATATTTGACTAATTGGTCGTTCCGTATTAAGTGCGAGTGGTTGTGTGTGTGTTGGCCATGCGATGGTTGGCGAGGTATATAGGGTGTTCCCTGCCTTCGTCCAGAGCCGGTTGACCTAGACTCCAGCTTTCCCATTATTTTTTTATTTTTTATTTTTTTTCTTTTTTTATTTAGGTGCTTTACTCGAGGGCACTTCAGTCATGAAGTTGAAGTTCACTACCCCCCACCGCCACGCATTTTTCCTGCTGGATTGGGAATTTTGCGTGTGTGTGTGTGTGTTGGCCCTGTGATGGATGGAGAGCTATATAGGGTGTACCTTGCCTTCGCACAGTAGGCTGAGATAAGCTTCGGCCTCCCTGCGACACTAGTAGGATAAACCAAGCTAACAATTTGTTTTAGCAACTTTAAAGAAATTTAGAATAAATGTCTCAAAAACGTTGTAGGCGTTGTTACAGTAAGATTAATTTGTACAACGCCATCTAGTGTGAGACAAGAACTGTGTACTGTGGTTTCCCTTTCAATACCTGCGAGGTTTATTCATACATTGATTGACTTTCTAAGCCATTTAATCCTAAATAGGGTCGCGGGGAGGCTGGCGCTTATCTTAGCCATCTCTGGGCAAGGGTAGGGTACACCCTGAACACCTCGCCAGGCCATCACACGCATACAACCATTCACATTCACACTTTCACCTAGGGGCGATTTGGAACAGCCAATTAGCCTACTGTGCATGTTTTTGGATTCCGGGATGAAACTGCAGTACCCACACAAGTAAGGGGAGAATATACAAACTCCACACAGAAACACCCAAGCCCGGGAATCCAACCCGGGACCTTCTTGCTGAGAGACGTGCTAACCACGGCGCCACCGTGCCGCCACCTAAAAAGGAAACCCCAGTATGGACGTGCGCAGTTCTTGTCCTACACTAGACGGCGCTGCACTTAAAACCTTACTTATGGTTTAACATTGTCACGATGTTCAGATTAGACAACGTTTCGTTTGTGCAACCAACCAAATCATGACCTTTAGGCAACGTCGCTACAATGTTCCAAAACATCGTGTGGTAGCTTGGAAGCGGTTTGGAAAATAAACAAATGAACAAGCAAACAAATCAATCTCTTCTTGAGATTTTTAAGTGCTTGGGAGGTCGGACTAAAAATTGAAGGCATTGGGAAAGAAGCAGAAAAGCAAAAAAAATTTATTTAAATCATAAATTTAAAAAATTTAATAAAATAAAGTATTTTGTAAGGGATAAAATCTCCCATCATTAGTGACATGTGAGGACCTTCATGGGAGGTGTAAGCCTTTAGGAAAGAAGATTCTCCCCATGCTAGATCATATCAAATGCGCCAAGCACGGTGTGGGTATATTGTTTCTTTTTTATGTTTTCTTTTTTATCTATTCCCTGGTTCTGGAAGAGAAGAGCTAGGTTTGTAAGTTACCTCGCCTCTCACAGCATGATGCTATATAGTGGAAAAAGGGGTGAAAAAAGCATCAAGACTGTGTTGAAAACACTAAAGTAGAATTTGTCAGCTTGGGAGCCTTTAGTGAGTTCGGGGAGGAATTTCAAGCATGTTTCAAAAAAAAACTTCATCGTGTTCACTTTACATGCAGGATGGCTTTTATTGTTTCCCTTCACCTGTGTTCCCTATTTCACCAGATACAGTAGTGTGCGCTGAACAATATACACCACCAATTTTGTCTAAATAAGTAAAATATTACTTTTTTATAATTTTTGGTAAAAATGTATTGAACAATGCTATTGTAGGCAATGAAAACCAAAAAAAATTATTCTGACAAGTATATTGAGGTAAAAGTATGGCTATTAAACAAAAACACCAATTTTTCTGAAAAATTGAAAGGTGTCACAATTTTTTTTTTTTTTTTTTGCTACCACATACCATGAATGATCTTCAAAATGTATTCCAAAGAATATGGAATGGTCCAGTAAGTGAAAAAATAAAAAAAACACAGTACATTTATACAACTTAACAAAATGAACATAAATCAAAAACCAAGTACTATTTAATTATTCATTTCATGTAATATTGGATCATATTGATGAGAATAAGTAAACAAACAACAATATGTAGTAATAACAAAAATAACAGTGTCTTCATTCATTCATTCATTTTCTGAATCGCTTATTCCTAATTAGGGTCGCGGGGAGGCTGGTGCCCATCTTAGCCGTCTCTAGGCGAGGGCAGAGTACACCCTGGACAGTTCGCCAGGCCATCGCAGAATAATAACAGTCTCTTTTTTAAGAAAAAAAGATCAACATTTATTGTGGTCGCCCCTTTACTTAGATTACAGCATTTAACCTTTTGGGCATAGTGTTCACTTATTTTTTCATTTCTTCACTTGCTAAACCATTCCATACAGTTTGAAGTTCATTCACGCTCCACATAGAAATGCCCTCGCTGATTGCTGGGCTCTCTTGCTGTGAGGTGGACGTGCTAACCGAGGCGAAACTGTGACGCAGTGGTTAGCATGTCCGCTTCACAGCAAGAAGGCCTGGGTTTGATTCCCGGGTTTAGGGGTTTCTTGGTAAAAATGCTATTTACAGAAAGGCGGCACGGTGGTGAAGAGGTTAGCATGTCTGCATCATAGCAGTCAGGCCTAAGAATCGGTGAGGACGTTTCTATGTGGAGTTTGCATGTTCTTTCTTTGCTTGCGTGGGTCTCCTTTGAGTCATCCATTTTCCTCCTACAGTCCAAAGACTGTACTTTAGGCTAACTGGCCGTTCCAAATTGCCCCCAGGTGTGAGTGTGGGTGTAAATGGTCGTGCATGTGTTGGCCCTGTGATGGATTGGCGAGCAGCTCAGATTGTATTCCGCCTTTGCACAGATTCGGTTAAGATAGGCTCCAGTCTCCCCGCGACCCCAATAGTATTAAGTGGTACGGCACATGACTGAGTGGGAGAGTGAGTGTTGTTGTTGTGTTATGGTGGCACGGTGGCGTAGCGGTTAGCATGTCCAACTCACAGTAAGAAGGTCCTGGGTTCAAGTCCTGTGCCGGGAATTCAAAAGAATCGAAGCGCTCACATAGATCAAGTTTACATTTCATTTGACGGAAATCTCGGGGCGTTTATTGTCGAAGGTTTTGATTGAATTAGAGTTGTGACAGAAGCTGTATGAGCACCACAGAGACATGATGCTTATTGCATTAGTCACTCATTCTCAGGCAAAGCCAGGCAAAGGAAATTCCATTACCCAACTATTAAAAACAGAATCGATTTTATCTGAATTGCGAGTAACACATTCATTGCGTGAATAATGCGCCTCGCCGAAATCAACCCAGATGCTGCAGCTCTCGAATTTCTCATTCCAGCCAGTCCTGTTCTTTGTTAAGTATTGAATTACACGAAATTACAAATGATCCAAAATATATCAATATTGAAGTAGTCGATGGCAATGAATAAATGATCACCGCAGGAAGAAAATGTTCATTCCCATGCAAGCTCATGAGATTAACAAACACCGTATGCATATTCCATTCCATCACAGTCCAGCTACATAGAACATCTGCTGACAGAAGGGGGGGGGGAGATAGGAGAGGGGAAAAAAAACATAAGCGATTTATCTTTTTATTGATGCATTAATGATAATGTGGCAATTAACGTAACGTTAGCAGTTCTGGTAATTAGGAAGCAACACTGGTGCAGTAAAACGGTTGCGTGCGCTGTAGATAATTACAAAGGAGTCCCGATCATCAACTCTCCATCCATTCCAATGCTGCATCACCCCAAAGCATTGGCACAAAAAATAAAAAGCCCATGAAATATTCATTAATTTGCCAAACTGCTTACCACTTACACCCTGAGCAGCCTGCCAGTCCCTTACAGGGCCAACACACACGCACACATCCAATCACACACAATCACAGCTCGGGGCAATTTGGAACAACCAAGTAGCCTCATGTGTATGTCTTCGGACTGTGGGAGGAGGAAACCAGAATACCTGGTGGGAACCCGTGCACGCACAGGGAGGACATGCCTTAGGCGTTCCGCACCGAAATGCCCTCACTGAGCCCAGGACTTGAACTCGGGACCTTCTTGATGTGAGGCGGACATGCTAGCCAATACGCTGCATTGCCGCCCATGAAATATTCAGCATGGGAATAAAAAAAAAAACATCAGGAGACCAGGAGTCTCTCTCTCTCTCTCTCTCTTTCTTCTTGACTTATTGAAAGTAAAGCATGCAGGATGTCAGGTGCACAGTAATAAATAAATAAATAATGAATTAATTAATTAACAAACAAACAAACAAACAAACCATGGCCTGCCCCAAGTTCTGAGATAGCACTGGGAAAAACGAAGCATGCTGGAGGATATGTATCTGTAATAAAAAATGGCCATAAAGAGGATGAATGACAGCAGGGATAATAGCAGGCCAAGCTCACACTAAACAGGAGCAGAAGCAGAGCACCGTTTAGATACTTAACCTCACCAAGCCCCCAAAAAATCAACCCATACAGAGAAAGAAAAAAGGTCTGGAGGTCAACCATGAGGGAGTCCCGTAGAGGCAAGAGGGATGAGAGTAAATTGTGATATTTCAGTATGATTTCTAGCCTTTAATGGACAGAAAGTTATTGTTCTCAGCTTTCAGGAAGCACGTAGCGGGAGACGCCGAGAGAGACATGACGTGATGAGAAGGCTGGGTATGTGGAGCCACGTTATCAGGTCAGCTGAAATGACTCCAAGGGCCCCTGCAGCGCTGTCAGATACTTACTGAACACCAGAGTGGCAGTAGTTCACAGAACTGGCAAATGACTGAGTGTTATGTCACGGCGACACGGCGAGCATGCCCAGCACACAGTAAGAAGGTCGTGGGTTCAAGTCCCGGGCTTGGCTAAGGCTGATTCTATGTGGAGTATGCAAGTTCTCCCTGTGCTTGCGTGGGTTTCCTCCCACAGTCCAGACGTGCACATAAGGCTAGAACATTAGCTGTTACAAATTGCCCCGAGGTGTGAGTGTGTGAATGGTTGTATGTTTGTGGTGGCTCTGGATTGGTTCTTGGATTGGCGAGTAATTTGCCCGAGACCATGTTTATTCATGTTGGAGCTAAGCATTAGAGCAAGGTTCCCCAAACCTCGTTGTCCTTCCTTGGACATTTTAGTGTTTCCTTGTTCCCATGATTGAAAGTGGCCTTGACAGGGCAGGATAAACATGACCATGTACAGGACAGAGGGTTCCCCAGGACCACGGTTTGGAGCACCCTGGTTACAGAATGGTAAATTGACCCAACCATCTGTGTGCATTAGCAGAAAGAACGATTTATCAGACCACACTGTATCTTTCTGGTGGTTTTCATTCTTTCTGTTCTCGGCTGAGAGAAGTGGAACCCATTATTCTGTTGTTGAAGTCTATGAAGGTTTGAAACATTGGGGATTCTGGATTCTTTTCTGCTTACCACAGGTGTACAGAGGGGTTATCTGCTTTACTTTAGGCTTTTTGTTGGCTCAATTCTTTGTTTTCACAAAGTTTTTTTTTTTTTCTGAAACCATTTGGTTGCTCCTGTACGTGAGTGTCAGCGACCGCTGCACTGGATGCAATGATATTAGTAAACATTGCCATCTTCCCTTATTTCTCTTTGAATCTTCTGTTTCTTACCACTCCTTAACACCTTGGACTTTTTCACTTTCTTCGTATTGGTGTCGCGCTGCTAAGTTATCACGAATACGAGTATTCTCTGGTCACATGATCTTGTTATTGTAAATAGACACACAACCAGGACGAGATGTAAAACAGGTGAATAAGAGATACTAGGCCTACGAGCTGGGTTTGTTTCACGGGAAGCCTTGATGTTTCAGCCAAAATGAACTAACAATTGCAGAAAACAAAACATCAGCTATTCACGAGTGCCTGGACACAGAATTTCTTTGGAATTCCAGGCAGGGCTTGGTGATGCTGGGCATTAGCATGTCCGCTGTCCACAAAAAAGGTCCCGGGTTCAAGTCCCAGGCTCCAATGTTTCTGTTTGGCGCACACATGTTCTCCCAGAGCTTGCTTAGGTTTTCTCTGGGTGATCCGGTTTTCTCCCACAGTCCAAAAACATGTACTTTATACTAACTGGCTGTTCCAAACCGACCCTAGGTGTGAGTGTGATTGGTCGTATATGTGTATCGGCCCTGCAACAGTCTGAAGAGTTGTTCAGAGTGTATCCCTTCCTTCAGCCACTGTTGGCTGAGACAACCCTATAGGATCAAATGGTTCGCCAGATGAGTGAGTGAGTGAGTGAGTGAGTGAGTGAGCTTTGTGATGGCCAATCCAATACTTTCAAAACAACTTTGGCGATATACTAAGATTTTTATCTTGCTCGAAGACCCAGTTACAACCAAGTTTCACTTCCTGGTGGATGTCTTGATGTTGCTTCAGAATTTCTAGCTAAGCTACTGTCTTCATGATGCCATCTATTTTATGAAGTGTAACAGTCCCGTTTTCAGCAAAACACCCAGCCTCCTGCTTTACAGCTGGAATGTTCTCCAGGTTAAAAGCCTCAGCCTTCAGTTTTGGTTTAATTTGACCAGAGATGTGAAAGACTGAATTCACTTATCTGTGTGTGTGTGTGTGTGTGTGTGTGTGTGTGAGGCTTTGTTCTCCACAGGCTCAGGGGTGATTGAGAGGTGTCACTATGCTGATTGCCTGCATCAGCTGAAGAGAAGCAGGTACTGGAACACACTCTAGCTGAGTTAGCATTAGCACCCTAGCTACAGGAAATCAGCCCATGTGACACCAGCCTGGTGACTCATACAGTTACACCATGGAGAGGTGTCTCACCTCTTACATAACTGCCGAACCGGATATCACAACTGCAGTGTCAGCCCTCATTCATTTAGGAATAAGGTGCTTGAACTGAATCCGCACTAGTTACTCACTTTACCCGTTCTATAAAAAAAAAAGTAAAAATAAGAAGCTTTTTCTTTTTCTCAGATGATGCAACATGTTGCTTATTTGAATGAATGTTGGTTCTGTTCATTACCGAGGCAGGACACCTCATGTAAAATGCATCTTAAAAATATTTACTTTTTATTATCTTTATTATTAGTGATAATTTTTAAAAAATAACACATTTTTTAAAAAATAATTAAGAGTAAACCTCTTTGCATGCATGGGGTGCTTTGCATGTGATATGATAAATGGAAATATAAATAAAAGATGCAAGGAACTACATGTACTGAATCATCCTTGTGTTTAATTACTCTGATTGGACGTCAGGATGGCTAGTTTGGTTTCTGTAATCTAAAAAATGATGTCAGAGTATATCCCTGCACTGTAGAATGGTACTAATGATGATGATGCAATAATCGATAGCTTTACACAGCTTCATGAAGCCATGGGAACCATTATTACATGCATTGCTATTTTTAAAAAGGTATTACGTTAAAACGTATAGACGAACTCTATCGTTCTTTTCACTGATCCTGCAGCAGGCGGCATAGTGGTGTAGTGGCTAGCACGTTCACCTCACAGCAAAAACGACCTGGATTCAAGTCCCGCGCTTGGCAAGGGCGTTTCTGTGTGGAGTTCTTCCTGTGCTTGTATGGGCTTTCTCTGGGTACCCTGGTTTCCTCCCACAGTCCAAAGACATGCACATTAGGCTAATTGGCTGTTCCAAGGTGTCCCTAGGTATGAGTGTGTGAATGGTTGTGGGTGTGTTGGCCCTGCAATGGACTGGCGAGATGTTCAGGATGTACCCTTCCTCCGCCTGGAGTCGGCTGAGATGGGCTTCAGCCTCCCAGGGACCCTAATAAAGGATACAGTTGTTCAGAAAATGACATAAAATGATACAAACTTTTTACTCTCTAACTGAAATTAGGTAAACATATTAAACATGCGTTTAAAAAAAAAAGAATGTTGTAAAAAATCTTGGGGGAAATTTTAGTGGAACCACCTTTTTCAGTATTTGGGTCATTTTGTCCCGAACACGTAACGCATGTGTTTTCGAGTATGGTCGTCCCTATGAAACTCGTCCAAAGTCAGACTGGACAGCCTCTTATGTTTACAATCACTCACTAGTACACCCTGAACGGCTTGCCAGACCTTCACAGGGCCAACACACACAACCATTCACACTCACACCAAGGGGCAATTTGGCCCATCCAATTAGCCTAATGTGCAAGTTAATGAAACCTATGCAACATGAAACGCCTTCACCTAGCACAGCACTCGAACCCAGGACCTCCTTATCGCGAGTCAGACGTGCTAACCACTATGCCACCATTCCGGTAACATAACACTTACTCATTTGCCATACCGCGTAATCCAATTAGCGTTGCAGGAAGGCTGCGTCCTACCCACTACACCACCGATGTGCTGCCTCTCTACACATCTTTACAATCATTAAACTCTTAATCCTTGAGATCTGGTTTAGGTCCTAAATAGTAACTGCTGTTTTCGAGCAGGAGTCCACAGACGCTCAACATTAGCATCAGCAGCGGTTTAATGGAGATCTGAATTATGCACGCCAATAAACAAGGCACTGTTTTTGAAAGGAGGAACCCAGCAGCACACAGTGTACAGTGAGCATCTCACTGAGCCGAGGAGGAATACAGAGGGTGAAGGTTATTCTTTTTCCGCAGACAATATGGGAGCTGGTAATATTGAGGAGAGAAAGAAATGAGGAGGAGGAAGAGGTGGCATAAAGCTGGTTGTGGTATGCAATGTGACGCTCTATAATTGCCTCTTTACTAGATTAGTGTCACATTGCGGTGAGATTAGCGCAGATCAATGCAGTGTGATGTATGTGATATTGCAACTAAATCTGCCATGAATGGGGAGCCATGGGGACATCCAATTATTGGTATGCACGTATAGGCTCAACAGTACAAAGCACACACAAGAATTGTACTGGTAAATTCGAAAAGACTTTGTTTAAACAGAAATGAGAGACAATTGGCACATAAAAACACTGCCATATTGGTGCCTGCCATCCATACACACTTCATTCTAAAGGAGAATAACTTTGACAAGGAGTATAATAGCACTGTAGCTGGTTCTCCTTTTTGGCTTTGATAGTGCTGCCAGAGACACTCAGTGCACCCTGTGCTCACTCTGGATATCTATAGCTGACCAGCTGAAATCCAAAATAAGCAGCTTAATGTTCTCTCTCTTCCTCTCTGGAGTCTTAATAATTCAGAGCGCAGGGCACTTTGTTTTGAGTGCTGCTCGAGAAGATGGTTTCTCCCTCTACCGTGGCACAGGGTGGGTCAAAAAATAAATAAAAATAGGAGCAGCTTTCTCTTCCTGTTCTTCACCATTCCTCCCTACATCTCCGTCCACAATCTGTCCATCCGGTCACAGCAGACAAAAGGAGCTCAGCAGGCCCCGTGTAGACGACGTCCTCCCACGCGCCGTGATGGACGAGCGGCGTTTTTCAATTTGTCCGTGTTGTCTGGCCCTCAAACCTTGCGAGGGAAAAAAAAAAACGCCCTCCCCTTCATCTTTCTGCCTCTGTCCTGGCAGCCATTGAAGGGATCGACATGGCAGTGCTCATTGTATGAGGAATGAGTTATAAAAATCAGCTGCAGACAAATGATTTTTTAATTAGCTTTTAAGGCGCTGTGTTTAGAGAAGTTATGGCAGGCACGTGAAGTGCGCTCTGATAGTCTTTATCTGCGGCCCACAGCTGCAAGCGCTAATGGCAGACACCATGGACACCCTTGAAGGCGAGCGGACTGATCAGGAACGTGTGTGGAATGCTATGCAAAAGGTAAACAGAGACAGGTTTGACATACCAAACCAGAGCAAGATGGAAAACTTTGTTTTGTTTAATATGTGGATGAGGGGTCGGGGTGATGATAATTGGAAATTATTCTATTTTTATAATTTTTTTATTGTGATTTATTTTTTTTTCTTTGCATGACTGTCACCCCTGTTATGATTTCCACAATCTTCTGAACTTCCAAATGGCAAGCCTGTCAGATAAGGCCGTGAGCTATTTAATATTTCTGTTCTGTACAAATTATTTTCTCTGGCTTATTAACGTGGCATTTGAACTTATTTAGAACAGGAAATACATTTTCTCCCAGCAAGAAAACAAACGGCTGCACATTGCAGTCTTTAATCTTTTTTTTTTTTTTTTGGGGGGGGGGGGGGGGGGGGGTTTTCTTTCCCCCGACCCCAGTGCGGGAGGAATGGTGATTGGTTACCTTAAAGGACTTTCTCAAAAAAACCGGAAAAGCACC
>JBCNYG010000002.1:27526053-27547826 GCA_039654305.1 Porochilus rendahli | reverse complement strand
CCTCGCCCAGAGTCGGCTGAGATGGGCGCCAGCCTCCCCGCGACCCTAATTAGGAATAAGCGGTTTAGAAAATGAATGAATAAATGAATGGTTTGTATGGGGGATGGCTTTTTTCCTCTGTGCACTTCAGGCATCCTGGTGTTATGATGTTCTATAGAATGGCCATTTTTAAAGTTTGTTTTACTATGTAAAAATGCTTTGCGAGAATGTCAGTCATAAAAAGCACTATAGAAATAAAACTGAATTGAAGTTGAATTGGTCTGGGAGTTTCAGAGCAGCAGGGGGAACTAAACGGGCACTGGAAAACTAACAAAAGCCTATGATCCAAACTCCAAATCATGACACAGTCCTGGTTCAAATACACAGAGGCACTTGCAGCAGGACAGGGAGAAATCAAAAAGATGAATCCAAAAACCACACGTCAGACAGGGGAGAAGCAATATGAACTGGTAGAGAGAAGCACAACGGAAGAGTAATGTATAGACAGGGAAACAGCTGTGACATATCACCACTAATTGCTGCAGCAGAATGAACAGCTTGTGGGGTGCCATGAGAATGACAGAATGTGGAACATCTTAGCTTCATGCATGTCTGCCATGACCTGCTCTGCTGGTTTTATTTCATTTCTTTGTTAAGGGTCTGGGTCTATGAAGAGTCTGACGTTTTCATATTTCTTGCTGTCCCTATATTTCATACCCACTCAGTAGCCTCCCTGATGACGCCCACCATAGTTATTCTATCCAGTTCTGTCCAGTTTCTCCTTGACTGCAAGTGGCACCTGCTTGTGAGCACATATGATAAGGACACAGATTTCTCAATCTGCATGTGATATCCCACAGGAACTTATAATGTCACAGTCAAATAAATCCATTTATATGTTAAGCTCTGGACCCCCCTACTGTATGGCATGAACGACAGGGCCCATGCTCACCAGACCTATTTTGATGCTGTCTGACAGGCCCAGTGTGAAAAAAATGAATTTGTTACCTGAGCTGTTTCGCCACGCTGTGGCACTGGATGCACTACAGGTCTCTGAGGCCAGGAGCTCAGACAAGATGTAAGTGCATGGCATGATGAGATAAGAGGACATTCACATAACAAATGGCACATTTTTCAACTCAAGCACATGGGAGGACTGGGTCCATAGTTTTAGGCAGAGGTGGAATTAGCTGGTTTAAGCTCCTGATGTCTCAAATCCAATTCAGTTGATTTTAGTCAAGGAAAGACTTTTGGGTTTTCACAAACAAACTAATCACTTTAAGAGGGACTCATATTTTCGATTCACATTTTCTATAGAATATAGATGTGACAAAATTAGTTATAATACCTCCAACAAAACTATGATGTACTCATAATAATAATAATAATAATAATAATAATAATAATAATAACAAGTAAATAAAAATGTTTTTTCAGTAAGTGCTAAATCGGGCTTGTAATGGTATTCTGGTTACCTCCAGCAATCCAAACACATGCATGTTAGGATAGTCGGCGGCTCCAAATTGCCCCTAGGTGAGAGAGTGTATGGTCATGTGTGTTGGCCCCGTATTCGGCCGAATTGTTCAGGGTGTGTCCCACCTTCGCCCTGTGTCAGCTGTAATAGGCTCCAGTCTCTCCTGACAGTAGAAGGAATAATTGGTTTGGTAAGTGAGTGAGTGAGTGTTACAAGAGGCCCAGCAGAGGGGGTTGTAACTGCTTTTTTGGAATGTGACACAGACTCAGCAAAAAGTGCTGTTTATTCGTCTATTTCTTTCTTGTTGTTTTTCTGCATTTTATTCTGAGTGTCAGACAGTGTCACGATTTATGTAATTTGGCCTCTGTACATGACCAAAATGGATCTGAATTAACTCATCAAAATATGATTTAAGTGTAGACTTTCCGCAATAATTTACAGGGGTCTAACAAAAAGATTGCTACTAACTGTTCACAGCCATTTTTATTCAATTCAGTTCAATTCAATTTTATTAGTATAGCGCTTTTTACAACTGACATTATCGCAAAGCAGCTTTACATTTAAATTGTAAATAAAATCTAAAAATTTCTCTACAACAGATGTCTCTCCATTTTCAAACTCTCAAAATTAATTGAACAAACTATTATAATTATAAATATATTAATAAATATAGTAATCCTCCTCTATATCGCTGTTCACCTGTGGCGGCCCCGCTTTATTCCTTTTCTTTTTAAAGAACGTATCTTTATATCATCATATTTTTTATCATGGAAATTCTTGATACACCAAGGGAATCTGTGGCCTACCACCGTTATTTAGCAGTTATCAATAACAATATATATATATTCAAACATATATATATGTATGTGTGTGTGTGTGTGTGTGTGTGTGTGTGTGTGTGTGTGTGTGTGTGTGTGTGTGTGTGGGTGTGTGCGTGTACAGTAGTGCACAGTGAATATAATACACCACCATTAAAGGGCTACTCATAAAAAGAAGTAAAAAATTACTTCTGTATAATTTTTGCTGTAAATCTATTGAACAATGCTATTGTAGGCAGTGAGAACCAAAAAAATAATTTCGACAAGTATATTGAGGTAAAAGTATGGCTAATAAACAAAAACACTGAAAAGGTGTCGCAAATTTTATTTTATTTAATTTTTTCTTACATTTGCATAGCATGGTTTAGCAAGTTATACCAAAAAATCTATAGGAGGTAATTTTTACTTTTTAGCCCCGCCAGTGCAGCTAACTGATTTATCAAATGCAGGCCATGTCTTTCACTATCTGTGGTGAGTGGCATGTAAGAGAAACATTGCTGATTTTCGTCAAGAATAGGCTGCATAGCCGTCAGCGTGTTTCTGTTTTGCGATGGACTGGCGAGCTGTCCAGGGTGTACTCTGCCCTCGCCCAGAGTCGGCTAAGATGGGTGCCAGCCTCCCCGCGACCCTGATAAGGAATAAGCGGTTCAGAAATGAATGAATGAATGAATAATTCTTAGCCCTTTCAGACACACACACTATATATATATATATATATATATTCATTCATTCATTCATTCATTTTCTGAACCGCTTATTCCTAGAGGTAGCGGTCCTGCTGCTGGGTTGTTGCCCTCCTACGGCCTCCTCTACGTCTCCTGATGTACTGGCCTGTCTCCTGGTAGCACCTCCATGCTCTGGACGCTACGCTGACAGACACAGCAAACCTTCTTGCCACAGCTTGCATTGATGTTCCATCCTGAATGATCTACACAACCTGAGCCACTCGTGTGGGTTGTAGACTCCGTCTCATGCTACCACTAGAGTGAAAGCACCGCCAGCACTCAAAAGTGACCAAAACATCAGCCAGAAAGCACAGGAACTGAGAAGTGGTCTGTGGTCACCACCTGCACAACCACTGCTTTATTGGGGTGTCTTGCTAAATACCCTTAAATTCCACCTGTTGTCTGTTCCATTTGCACAACATCAGGTAAAATCAGATTTCACAGAAGGGAGATACACTGTGTTGTTCCCTTTATACAGCATTAGTTATGTGTGATGGATGTTGCCCAGTCGGTTTCCTGAATTTATTTTTTCATTAGATGATACAGTGGATTTTATATATATATATATATATATTATACTAGAAATTGGAATCAGGTAAACATTTATGTAATTTAATAAACTTTACAGCTTGTTTACTTCCATCTAGGCAGGAACTAAATTAATCCAGACGAATTTGAGATTCTATGTCATGGAAACGTTGCTATTTATCCCAGAATGAGCCATACACGTATGTGTGTATATACACATACACGATTTTATATACGTTTTATATATACACAAGTGTCCATCACAGAACTGGCAGCCATTCATTGGCTACATCGGTCTTTTATTGGAAACGAGTAAATGAATAGTGCGAAACATAAAAAGCAATTCCCAAAATTCATTACAGACCATTTACAAAAAGAACAGCTAACTTCAATACAGTAAAAAATAAAAAAATAAGGAAAGGAGGGGTAGAGGTTGAGAGAGAGAGAGAGAGAGAGAGAGAGAGAAATTTTGTTCAGGGGATTTAGCTTTTTTTAAAGAGACGGTTAAAACATGACATTTATAAACAAGAACAATCATAGGAAGAACACTGGAACAAATGAAAGACAGTATTTACATATAAATACAAAAAAGTAATAGGATTGACATACACCATATATAGATATAGATAGATGATTTATTCTAGAGAATAAATATGCACACTGTAGTAACTCCAGTTTTTTTGCCTGTTCAAAATAAACAATTCAGTCCATTTAAAAAGAAAAGAAACTTGAGCAATGGGTTTACTACAATGTCCTACCATAATTTCTCTAATCCTAACTGACAATTTAAATTACAAGTACTCCGTTTGGTAGCTTTATAAAAGCTGGAAACTTAAGTGGCTGAAATAGGCTTCCCCTGTTTAACATTAAGAAATACTTTCATTGGTTAATAACAATGTGAAAATCTATTTCTCTAATAAAAAAAACCCACGAAAATGTCAGTTATCAACATTTCTGTTAGATGAAAGTGCCAAAATATAGGACAGACATTAGTAACACAGGAAATCCACTAATTATGAAAATAATAATAACGATCCTTCATTTGGAAGTCAGAGAGCAGCGTGGTACCACTGTGTCCTAAAGGTCTTCAGTGTTTTCTAGTCAGAGCATGGAAACGGAATAAAAATAACCATACGTTTCAGATCAGGTGAGTGGTTGACCGGCTAAAGGTGTGGTACTTCCTCTCGAACATAGACAGATTGACCATCGAAGGTGAGTGAACAGCCTGGAACAAACGAGAAAAGATGCATATTGAGTGGGGGGGAAAAAAAGAAGAAGAAGAACGGCATGTTCAGAATCAGCAAGTTTCTGGATGTATGAATTCTTGAAGAAATCGGACATCTGGTGCGGCTTGTTACGGAGAACCATATTGTGAAGCTGAGAGGAGATGTTTAGGGAGTTATTCTTCACTAGTCATGTCCAATTAACTCAAAGTAGCGTTCGGTGTGGGTGGAGGAAAAAGTAGCAAACTCCCTGAGGAAGTGACCATTTCACAACTGCATTAAAGAGTTTCAAGGGAAGAGTTTCAGACGTTCCGTCCTCGGGCTTTAGTGTACTCGGCAATGATGATGCTTTGCTAACTTCACAGTGTGATTACACAGGGTGACCCAAACTAGCCTTGCACATTTCAAAGGTCAATTTTAAATGAGGTTTAAAGATAATCAAATTAATATTTGCACATGTGAGCAAATAATCACTCGATGTGTGGTTTCACTAAAATGGAGTCAGGTGATCTCTTTGGTGGTGATATTGGGTGTTCGGCCCGTTCCCCGACCTCGCCCCTTGTGATTTTTTTCCCCTGTGGTATTACTTTAAAATCACGAGTCTATTCTCATGAACCCCAAACTCTTGAAGCCCTTAAAGCTGCTATTCAGCAGGAGATCACCGCTGTTCCAATGAACATGACGGCTCATTGCCATGACAACCTTCAGAAATCACCTCTGTGTATAGACAATGACGGCCACCGTTTGGATGATGTCATCATTAAACCATAATGTTTAAAATCTGTACTGAATGAAGTTTCATGAATGCAAATACCCCACCCCCAGTTATCTTTGGAATGTGGGAGGTTTTATTGGGTCATCCTGTAGTTATTGCATGTATGGGTAAATATTAAATACATAGGGAAGGTGATGACAGTAATGCACATCGTTAGTGAATGTTACATGCTGATACACATTAGCACATGTGGTGGCCTGAGGAAAACCTGATATTTTCTAGTAAATAAAGTTTTGAAATATGTTTCTCTCTGGGACGTCTCAAACACAAGTACAGCTTTAGCATTCCAAAGCCTATACGTGCCCAGAAGTGAAATTCTACTGATAAACATGTAATAAGTAGGAAATCTATATATCTGTATCCACGGTATACCTGCCTATAATTACAGCTTATAACCACTGCTGCATGTGTTAAATTGGCTACCTACTTAACATGGAAAATACAGGGTAATTAAGATTTAAATAAATACCCGACACAAACCTTCATATCCTCTGGCAATATTTTTTTTACCCAATTTCCTTTGCTTTATAAGTACTGTTTAATTTTTTTCTTTTTTTGCTGATGCAATTAAACTATATTAAATTAAAAACCTTATCTCCTTGTATTACAGTTATAATATTTCCACTAACAAGTTAAAAGTACAAACAATTAATGTTAATTTTTAAATAACCATATATATATATTCACGATGTGATTAAATGTTTTTTTTTTCTTACGTATTTTTATTATGAAGGGGCGGCGCGGTACGATAGCGCCTAGCACGTTCGCCTCATAGCAAGAAGGTCCTAGGTTTGAGCCCTGTGACCAGCTCGGAGGTTTTCCCAGACCAGCACATCATACATTCAGTGACTAGCATATTGAGAAGTTTCGATTTCTAAAGCTTATATCTCAAAAATAAGTGAATAAATAAATAAAACAAACCAGCCAAGCCCTTGTTTTCAGAGTTATGAATGATCCATCAATATCAAATTATGCATTCGTTTCTGATGACAATGACAAACAGCTTGGATGGTAGGCTCATGTCGAGAACGATGTTGCTGCATTTCTGCTGCAATCCCACATGGAAATATGAGTGAAAGAGAGGTTAAGCAGGAACATGAACCCAATTTATTCCCCTTACTCTTACTGTGTCTCTTGTTATAACCACCAATCAGAACCCATCACCCATGCACGCGCGCAGTCTTGCTTGCTTACCCAAGTTGGCACTGTGCCTCCGTACCTGTTCACGGAGACGATCGATGCCCCATCAAACTGCAATCACTTGAATAGCTGAGTACAGTTAAAATGCTGTCTCATGACTGGCATGCCTGGATCTAAACATATCTCAAATATTTAGGCACTGCTCAACAATGGGGCTCCGAAAATGTTTGCGTGTGTAAGTACGAAAAAGTAAGAGAATAAGCTGTGAAGTGCACTTAGCGCCAACGTGCACACAATATATACATTTTCTTAATTTATTGAGTTGCCTGTGTGGGCACGGACGCAACAACAAAATCGAGCTCATGGCTTTTAACATCATTTGTTAAAGTATAGCACTTCCTAAAAATTAAAAGATGGAGGAGTAGCTTCATACCACTGGACTGCAGAATTCCTCTCTGCTGCTACCACAGGCTAATTATTATGCAACAGCAACCAAACAAACAAAAGCAACATGGACAGAAATTATATCTGTATTCAGCCAGTCCAGTCGCACCCTTGACATAATTATTACTATCAGAACTCATCTGAGTAAAGGATTTCACTGAGTCTTAATTTCCTGCTTAGGGAGTGATCACACTCGATAGAAAAGCGTCGGACGCGAATCGATTTTCAATTTTGAAATTCGCGGCAAGATGTTTCGCAGCTCCAATGCAAGACAATATCTTGTGGCTTAAATACGTACGTAGTGCAAAATTCACGAGAAGGTTCCGCAAATCTCTTGTAAATCGGTCAGGTTTGTTCACTTTTTGTTCTCAAAGCATTCGCATGTTATTTGCGCATTATTAGCTTGAACAAAATACGACCAACATACAAAATGATGATAAAACACAGAATATTGCGGATGCCGGCAAGTCGCAAACATTTCCACGTGGAAGTCTCCAACCCGTTGCTTTACCTAGCCTCGTTTTGTGACATTTGCAGAAATTACAAACCTTTGAAAATAATTGCAATGTGTTCACGAAGCAGGCGAGCAAAATGTGATGCTGCGAATGTTGCGAGACAAATTTGAAAACATTTGAATGAAAAGCGACAGCCATAAATTGCTGTGTCCGTCTCTATTCTCTCCCTTACCTCTAGCGTGATCACCACCTTACATAAGTATGATACTAAAAGCTTAGCATCTATTAATTTTATAAACTGATGGGCAGCTAAAATTTCTTGCACAATATGGCCATTTTTAAAGCCCAAAAGACTTTGTAGATGTAGATATACATCTCGTTCAGACTATGGCTAAAGAGAGATGTGTCCTTTATTGCACTAATGTCTTAAATGAGCTGCCACAAAACATGCCAGTACCCTGGCCTCTCCTGAGATCAAGCCCTCCTGAGAACTCCTCATAAATTATTAGTCCAGCTCCTGTTCCAATGCTATTTTAATCTTCTTAGGGTTTCAACCTTGGTGTTTGTTTATTAGCATTTTAATTCATTAGCTCTTTCCATGTTAATTAAGCAACGCAAGCATAAAAAAGCAAATGTATTCTGCAAGAATCAACTGTTTACATGGATTTTAGAGAGCATGGGGTTTAAAATCTAGTTCTATAGCGGCATTCATGCGGTTCAATAAAAGTATGCATGTTATGTTTGCGAAAATGTGCTGTTTAGTCAAAGGAAAAATTTTTACAATTTTACAGGCTTGTTTTATTCCTTGAATAAAAAATTATTTTATAGTGTGATGCCCATTGCCAGATAACACAACTGCCACTTGTTCGCATAAATAGACATTATGTGGAGTTTTGGTTGCTTTGTGCTGCATAAAACATGTAATAATTCCTGAGCCATTTTAACTATAATTAGGTTTAACACCAACTTAGGCCCAGCTGGTGCTCCTGGACTCTAACAGTACCCAAATTTGTACAACCAAAACACCTACGTTAAAATACCCAGCGCCATTCCTAGAAAGCAAAAGCCCAGTGATTTTCCTTCTCTAACACAGCACATTAATGGGTTAAATATAATAATGTGTCTGTGAACAAGAAGATACCCAATCAGCAAACTCTGCACCCTGGACATAGTGAATTAGTAAGTGCAACCACTTTCCCAGAAGGTTAAACATTAGTGAATGAGGGAGCCAGACGTATGCTGTGCTGAAATCAGACAGGCACCTAGAGTAGAGTCTCTCTGCGGGGGGAGCCAGGGGCTCGGCGCTGCTCCAAGGAAACCACAAGCTCCCGGCATGGCCTGGTGCCCTGCAGAGCGGTCGGGCATGCTTGCTGTGCGGGCACTTTGAGATCGGACTCTGCAGGAGCAGGCTGGTTAGTGCTCTCTGGGCAGCATGGGCTGCGTACGCACACGGCCACCCTGGGCCGAGTCGCATTGTCCAGAGAATTGGAGCGCTGCACTACGGCATTTTTACTGCAACCGCTCAGACTGAACGTGGATGCTGAGCGAGCCATCTGCACTCAAACATCGGAACGTGCACAAACACACACACACAAACACATACACACACAGATTAGCCTGGTACATTACAGCAAAATGACAACTTTTCCTTTTTTTTTTTTAAACAGAAAGTGCGTTCAAATCGTTTCTAGTCCAGCTGTGAAGAAATATTTAAGTACTTAGCCTGAAATAAAAATCTAAACAAAGTAAAAAAATTTAAAAAAAAAAGGTACTCAAAATATTTTGCCTTAAAGGCAACAGAATCCTTTTAAATTCCTCTGTAAGAGACACAGAAATTAAACACGATGAAAGCTAAAAGAACCCGACAGGATAAATGGACACACTGAGGATGCAAATGAAGAACACTGAAGCAGTGAGATGGAACAAGTAGAACATCAGCTTCATTAGTTCCCGACCAGATGTAACGTCCTAAGCAGGCTTTTTAAAGTGCTACTTTACCGTGTAAGGTAAGCATATAGAATTGAATTTATTCTCCTGCCAACGCAGCAATGGAAGTTGTATACTCAACACCTGGATCACAATGCATCATTAAAAACAAACAATTGAGTAAAACCTGTCCATCAGCCTATCAGTGGACAATATATTACTCAACAACTGTCACACCAGTGCAGTACGCAAACGAGCAACATCTGCGGGCATTCTAAATCACGCCATCGACGGATTTCATTTCGAGCATGCTCTTCGCGGTGTACCTACATGTCATGCACAAAAGGTTTACTACTTTGTTTGCTTGTATTGCAAGGCATATCAGATGCACAGGGTACTAGTACTATAATAAACATATATTTGCCTCAGGGCTCGGTGGGTGCGGCTGAACAGTCGGCGAGACAGAACACTAAAAGGTATCCATCGAGCCTTGGGCACGGAATCACTTTAAACTGGCCTCACTCAGGGGTTGTTCTGATGGGGGTTTAGCACGGTTCCAAACTGTGCTGGACTACAGCGACTGCAGGGACCGTGCACCGTAAACCGCAAGATTTTTATAATGTGAGAAATTTCACCATGCATCATCTAGCTAACGTTTTATCATCTTTCGCAGATTTGCATATATTTACTGGAAACAAAGAACAGCAAACATAAACTAGGTTTTTATATGGTGGGTTTTTTTTTAATATATTTTTTTAATTATGCATATTTTAACTGTTCTAAAGGTAAATGGGCGGCATGGAGGGCAGTGTTAAGCACATCCACCTCAAAGCAAGAAAGTTCTGCGTTCAGTTCCCGGGCTCAGGCTTTTCTGTGTAGAGTTAGCATGTTGTCCCAGTACTTGCGTAAGTTGCTTTACGGTCTCCCAGTCTCCTCCCACAGTCCAAAGATATGCACATTAGGCTAACTTACTTTTCCAAAAGGACTCTGGGTGTGGAAGTGAGTGTGAATGATTATGTATGTGTAGTGCCCTGTAATGGTCTGGCAAGCTGTTCAGGGTGTACACCTTCATCACCCAGTGTTGGCTGAGATAGGCCAACCCATAACCATAAGATTTCAGATATATGTGTGAGTGACAAAGGCAGGTCAAGTGTACGCTGTGCTTCAAGCCTGTTTATAGCCTAGTTATTCAGGGTTTAGTGTATATACACTATAACAAAATGCCCCATAAATATGTTTTAGTATATACTATTTGGAAACACAAGGAAAAACAAACTAAAACGAGATTGTTACAGTTTAATTTTAAAGGCTGATGATGCCATGACGAACCATGAAGTGTCTTTTTGATTCTATAATTCACGCAGAACAATGTGTTTAAACCCAGAGACAGACCAATCCAGATTGAGCCGTTCTTGTGTAGTACTCATTGGTGTTATTTTTCATATTACGCAAGCTTCTCTTTGCTGCGTTAAGATATTTCAATAATATATCTGAAACCATGACATTAATTCACTACCAGAGCATGTCTTGCTTCTAGCTGCTTTTGAGCTACAGATAATTGGAGATCAAGTGTCCACTAAAGGTGTTTGATTTTAGATAACCCTGTGTGTGCTTTGTAAGATTACATTTTCCTGATAATATACAGCAAGATAGCCGCATGATAAAATACACATATTAATCAGATGTAAACATCTTGGTCAAGTCAACTTGTCTGTACATGACACTGTGTACTATAGACATAGAAGGACTTGATTATCAGTGTAACACGGTTCTCGTCGGACCTGCATATAGACACGACCTAAAACTTATGCAAGACATTTAGCAAAACATATCTCTCAAACATTTAAATACGATAATAAATATTCTTTGTATCCCAAAGAATAGTACAGACACATACATCTACACACCACATGGCCTAAAGTCGGTAGGTGTTCAACCATCACACTCATGTATGGTTGTTCCTTAATCTGTTACAACGTTTTTGACCCATAAATGTGACCATTCCAGCATAATACAGATTAAGTGGCAAGGTAGTGTTTTTAAGAAGAGCCAAAGTAGAAAAGGGCGTACCTGGACAAAAATACGCTATCGCAAAGAATACATCTTCCAAATCAATATCTTCAACATGACCACGTTCGAATATCCATAAGCACCGTCTGTCCATGCTAAAAGGGTTCCATGTTCAAGTTATTGTAAAACAATGGAAATATTTAATTGTTTTGACCATTTCAAATCCGATTTATTGATTGATTGCTCAGGGTGTTTCCCTATTAACCGTATTAACTAGCAGAGTACTCTACCGACTTCCCCGATTCATACAGTGGTAAACCAATGAGAAGCCTCAAAACAGACATGACCGTGTAAACAGAACTCAACTGTTGCTAGGAAGATGCTAGTACTATCACGCTGATTGGTCAAAAGCCAGATTCATGTAGATTATGCATGCGTGAGTTCAATTGTGGACATTCAAAAAAATTATTGCTAATTTCCTGATTTTCAAAAGAATTTGATGCTATAATCACGTATTATACCTCATTCTGAGGCATATGAAATTCTCTTTACAAATATATTAATATCTCAGATTTCCTTCATAATGCTGGAGTGGGTTTTCCTCTGGACTATTAAAACATGTCATGATGTGACAAGCCATCTGATTAGCTGGCCTTCCTCCACACCCACCTCCATACACATATCACCGCCCACTGAACACGAAGCTTTCTGTGTTGGAAGGCAACCAATCAGAGCAGGGTAGGCACAGAGAGCAGAAAGACCACAAATGGGAGGAGGAAGCCAAACATGCCGTTCAACACAGTCAAAATCAGCATTTCAGGGGAAGGTGGGGATGCAGAATCCTGAAAAACTGATTTATTTATTTACTTTTGAGATTAAGAATCACACTTTGGTGTTCTTCTGGTGTCTGAAATAAAAAAATAAATAAATGCCTGAAAATGGGTATAATATTTGACCTTTGAGTACAGAATATTTTAATATTATCTGCATTAAAAATCTTTTATAACCCTGAAAAAAAGGCTTTGTAAACGGCATAGGCTTGACACGGACTTTGTGACGATGAGTTTCATCCTTGAATAATGCGTAAAGCGTATTCAAGTATGGCTAGTGGCTATTTTCTCTCGATCCATTTAACCGCAAAAAATCCCTGGCTGTAAGCAGCACAGTTACATAAATGTTTTGCGGTGGGTTTTATTTTGTTCGGTTCCATCAGGGTTTCCACACGCCTGCGTGCCCTGAGCCTGAAAAAAATAAATAAATCGGCCGTCATCCAAGCATGCTAATTATTGCGCTTAGTAAAAACAGTCAACCAACCCTTTCAGCCTTCAAATAATTTGTTTATTATAGCTAAAGGTCTAATACGGAAATTCCCTGAAATATCAATCCCCTGTAGACACCTTTATTTATTTTTTGGGGGGACTATGGTTATTAGGTGAACGTCCTTTCTTTAACCCAAGCCGAAATTAATTATTAATTGGTTCACTGAAGGCAAACCTCTGACACAGCTGGGATTTGTACATAATTGATCTGGGATTGCAAGCCTCGGGCTAAAACGAATCATGTCCTATAATCACTAAATCACAACGCCTAACAATACAGTGCAACCTGTGCAACAACACTGAAATCACTGCAACACCGGGTGTGCATTCTGAAGTCACATTAATTCTTCATGCTTATCATCTTCTCCAGGCTTGTTCGCAACACTGGTATAAGCCAGTGCTGAAAAACACCACGTACCTGGAGATCAACTTTCCTACAGAATTGTGTCCCGGCCCTAATCCAACACACCTGCTTCACATAATCAGTTTACTCGATTAGCCGGATCAGCTCTGTTAGACTTGGGCTGGAGCTGGCTGTATGTAAGAAAGAAGATCTTGTGTAACATGGTTAGTCATTACTGGTGTAACCAAGCAGAGGTGGCTTAAAAAAATCCCTTTGAATGCATAACTGTCTGAAGTCTGAGAAATATGGTTTTCCCAATGTTTGATTTGTTTCACAATCTTTATAATTAATTAAATTTAATGCTGCATTCATGTAGACAACTGATCAAAGGAATAATGCCTTGTTTGAACAAAACCCTAATCTTTTATTATAGAGATAAAAATAAAGAAAGAAAACTTCAGAGAACAAAAAAAAAAATACTTACAGCCAGCGTGGAGCTGCTAGATATTCGAGTCATATGATCAAGGCCTGTGCCTGGACTCTTGTCATCTGGGGTACTGCTGGCCATGAAAGCTCTCTGGATCACACGCTTGGGGGTTTTGGTGAAAGAGAAAGCCCTGGTCACCTGCAAACAAAGCAACTATTACTGCACCCAGCCTGCACACATCTCGTAATCTAGCGTGGAAATTTAGGGGTGGGGGTGACGGTGGTGAAACGTACTCAATTTACACGCATTATCATCAAACATAAGTAGGCTTCTTTAACTAAACTTTGGATGAACTACATAAAGTAGTAAACTAAAATGACAGAATAGTGAAAGCAGTTAGGTTTTAATGTTTTACCCTTGATCAGTTCACACCTTTGAATAAGACAATACATTCTGTTTTTTCCCCATTAGAAATACCTCTTTTGACTAACGCTAAGTAAAGTATAACATATACAATCGCATCACTGCTGAGCGAGAAGCGAATCGCTTAGCAAAGCTCTCGTAGCCAGCTCTGGTGGCCTTGGTAACCCTCTCGCATGTTTCCCACTTCCAAATATTCTCGAGAGAAACCATGAGCATGAGCAGTATCTAGCTAGTTCCCTACTTGAAGTGTACTATATAGCTAGCTCACATTATCACTAGCTTATTTTTTGCATATATTATAATACATAGCTTATCATCATCGTTATTACACCAAATATAGAAAGGACATGCTTGTGTGTCATGAACAAGGTAAGAGTTGAACGTATACAAATAAACACTCGTGGACCATATACATTTGCGGCATTTGGCAGACACTCGTTTCATTTCCAGAGCTACCAAAATTTTTGTCTCCTTTATAAAACTGAACAGTTCAGGGTTAAGGGCCTTGCTTAAGGTCCCAACAGTGGCAGATTGGTGGCACTGGGGCTTGATCCGCCCACCTTCTGATCAGTTAACCAGAGCCTTACTGAGCTTCCACTGCCCACGTTAATTGCCAACCGCTTTGAAAGCATGGAACCAGGCATGGCGTTTAAAATTTGTGTGGTCATAACGCACTCAGCAATATTGAGCTGCCCTCCAGGAACAGATATACCTGTGTTCATCGTTTCCTTATGGAAAATGTTTTTGGGGACGTCAGCGTTTGACGGCGTCTGTAAATCAACGGTATCTTTAAGTTCTGATTGGTAATCTCTCAAACGATCAGGTCAGGTTAACTCTGTACCCTCCCATTTTGCATCATTTGAAAAAAATATTTCCCCTCTTAATGCTGGCTTTCATCGACTTTACATGGTGGCTTGTGCACAGCATAAGGCTGCTCTGAACAGACGAGTGGCATCTCTAGCTTGAAGCAGTGAGAATAAAAACATACATTGCTGCCTATGTCTTCAACTAATGTATTTTCTCTCTCTTTTTAAATAAAACAGACCACGTAGTAATTCGTCCAGTTGGACCGGAGATAGCAAATTCAATAGCATATTAAAAAGTGTAACATCTACAGCCCTATAACGTGTTTCTTTAACTGTATTTAACTTTAATGTTGTCTTTAATTAATTGACTACAGTAGATGCATGTGAATAAATAAATCCCAAGCCATGGCTCAATCCAATTTTACCTTCAGTCAGAATGTTCCCCTGTTTTTACTGTGCCATTAAGTGAACATCAGGTGTGTGAGTAAGCAGACACATTACATACAACACCCACAGTGCTGTTCCCACCCCTACCTTCTTTGATGTCTTTTTGATGGCCCTGGAGGCCCGACTCAGTGTGCTGTCCATGTCCTTCGTGCTCACTTGAAGGGTGTCAGGATCAGTGCACTGAATTAGGTCTTCCTGTTTTAAAATAGGATACAATACAGAGTCATTCTGCAGGCCAAAAAAAAAAATTAAATGCAACGAGTGAGACATTGTGGTCTAGAAAGAATGAGGAGACAGAAATGAGGTGTGGATCGCCACCTTGTGGTGGACCCTGTGCCTGAAGGCTGGCAAGACAGACATTTCACCTGCAGGGCTTAGTGGTACTTGTTCTTTAATTATACAGGCAAATATATACATCTGTCTGGCTGGAGCCAATTACACGTGCTGTTTGGCAGGTCTGGGCCTGCACTCATGCGTCAGAGCAGGAGACCTGTGGTGCTGTAGAATGGAGATAAAGCCATCTGCCTCGGAGGTGTAAAGTTCAAGCACAATTCCACTTCTAATTACATTAATCTGTCTTCAAGCCTAACCACGCTGGACAATCTAATAGGATTAACTGCCACCAAAAAGGTTCACACATGCCTCCTAATTTGTTGCTGTAATAAAACAAAGTGAGGTCTAATAAAATAAATAGTTATGCTAGAGGCCTTATCGGCCTCCAGATGAAGGGAGCCGAGGAAGATTCCACGAGGGGGTGGAACTCACCGCGTCGGCTCTACAGATGGTGTTTGCCACTTGACGGCAGAGTGTCTTCAGCCAGGTCGACTTGAGCGTGTCTTCAGCAGCGAGTTGGAAGCTAAAGAGGAGGTTCTCTTGCTCGGTAGGAGGCCGCACAACCAGGGCAAAGGCGTTCTGACAGTCTGCGTACCCAGAATGCATCACACACCAACAAACAAATACTGGGTTAAGAAAACACAAGCGGGGGATGATATGGTGGAGACTTAAAAGGAAAAGTTAAGATTCCTCTGAAACTTCTACTCAGCAAAGGTGAACTTACTTGTTCAAATCAACCCCTCGATTTTCAAACGCATCGTTTTACGAACGCCCTATTTGACCCGACAGCTTCTTTGAAAGCTGTCCCTCAAAATTGCCCGAATGCTTCTTTGCCATTAAGCTTTATCAAACATATTCTGCTGATTAGGTCTAACAAAAGTGCCAGAAATACCTAAAAAAGATTCAACTCAAATTCCCTTTGAAGTGGCAAACAAAAGAGCGTGTGTGTGTTCTATAAAGCTAGCTCTGTGTTCATTTGCCATATCATGGACTGCGAGCTTACCCTCGGTGTCCCGCAGATCCAGCACCCTGCGGATCTGAGACAGGGGCATGAGGGTGATGTGCTTGAGCTGAGCAGGTGGCCGTGTCTGCCCCAGCGGACTCTTAAAGGTGCTGATCACCTTATGCCTCTTCCTGGCGATCTGGAAATGCACACAAAAGCAACAAAATTTACCTCATGCATGTGCTTAAGTCCAGACTCTATATAGTGGAAGGGGTGTGTGTGTGTGTGTGTGTGTGTGTGTGTGTGTTTGTGCACACATTGAGGCTGTCGTGAGGGTGATTCATTGATCGGTGCTGTTCAGATGCTAAACGCCCAGGCTCATTAGGTACCCTTTAATCCTACAGCATGGGGCCTGAGTAAGGGACACGGTGTGATGCAGAGCAACAGATATGAATACAGAAGAATTCATCAATGAATAATTGAGCAGATGGAGCCCCAGAGCTCCCTTCTCTCATTAACAGGCTCGACCTAAAGCTGCGCAAACAGGACAGACACAGTAGACACAAGTCCCCCCTCACCCAATCCCACTCCCTCCAATCAAACACGGAACCATGCTAATCAGGAAACGCGGAGTAGCCGAGTCAGCATGCATGAACCGCATATGCATTAATTAGGCACCTTACACCACACGCCCCCCTCCCCTCCTCCTCCCGAGACAAGTTCACACCACAAACTTCGAGTGTGCTTGTGAGATATATGTAATTGCGGATAGAAGAAAAGCAGACAGGGTGGACCTGGTATCACAGGGAGAGGGAGAGAGTAGGAGCTGACGTAATCGAGCAGGGCTGAAAAGGTCGTTAAACTTAAGGAATATTGTGCGGATGTAATGGGTACGTGCTGATGTGTGCTTGAAGCAGCATGAGAGTGGTGGGGGCGCCACCACCAGGAGGAGGTCAGGAGTTAAAAAGCAATCCGCCGGTTACCAAGTCATTGTGAAGAATATCCGTCAGAGAGCTGCTGACGGAAGCGCAGTCTATGATGTGCATACAAGAATGAAACAGATGGTTAACATGTACATTAGCGCTTGTAAACGAGAGCCAAGATTTCCCCTGTCTAGTAATTCTAAAAATATTTCCACAAGAGGAGAAAAAGTGATTTCATCATGCAAATTATATAACGGCTACGCGGAGGCGAAATAAAGATATATTTCTTAATGAGTGCAAGTGTGAACGTGCCTCCAGGCAGTCGTTAAAGAGAAATAGGGTGACATGTTCTCCACGGTCACAGGGCTTGTCTCCTAGAGCAATGGTCTCCACACGGTGCACCAGACTCCGATGGGAAGATAAGAGATTGGCCTGAAACAAACACACACACACACACACACACACAGTTCTAGCAGCTAAATCAAAACTCCTGCAAAGACGATTTCTTATGAATATCGGAAAAGGAAGCAAGCAGGGACTTGCTTCCTCACAGCCTCTTTTTAATGATTCAAATTCTCTCTGATAGACCCCGAACTAATCTACATTAATATATTTCATGCAGACCTCAAAAGAAGAAAGGAGCAAGATTATCACATTGCCTGCACAAGATGCAAAGCTTTTACAAATCCTGACTGAAAAAGAAGAACATAAAGAGAGCGCGCTGCTTAATTAAGTGAAATAAATAGTGATGCAAGCTCGACTGAGCAGAGGATAGGCGCAACGCACTGCCACTGTTATTTTGAGATTAGCGCGTCGTCGCTACGGATGGAACTCAGCTGAGTAAACACATGAGCAACTTACAGGGCAGCCATCTACTTCGTAAACCACATCAAAGATCTGCTTCTGGCCATCCGTCTTCCGCTTGTCTTCATTTATATGGCTGGGTGGAACAGCAGAAAAAGATTTAGGACACGGTCTTTGACCATTAAGGAATGAGGAAGGACGCGATTCGTGAGGATATTATCGGGAATGGGAGTCGTTAAATAATTTAACTCACGTCATAACTTCTTTGAGGGACTCGATGGCCTTTTCCAGAGTGACTTTATCCGGATTATCATCAGAGGTATGCTTTTTAATATCTGAAATAATACAGTGTGGCAAATGAAAAAGAAAGGTTATGAGGACAGATTTCCATAATTACATGAAGAGATGCAGCCAGAATGTGGCCTCCGGGTGCAGAACATTTCAATATTTTAACGATTCGAAATATCTGTCTCTAATCACGGCCTTTAAATACACAGGACACTGCTGAGAAGCCTAGGCAACCAGCTACTGACTGAAAAGAAGGTATTATCACTGAAGTATATATATACACTATACACACACACATATTTATATATGTGTATATATGACTCACCATTCAGTAAGAGAGCCACACTAGGCAGTCTCTGAACAGGACGTATCAACAGCTCCACCAGAGTCTGTCGCCCACACTCGGGTTTGGCCTGATTGATCTGGATGAAGATTTGGTGAGAAACACGAAAAGCAATACTCTCAGGGATGCAGGTGGCCTTATTTTGCACAAACTAAATGTAATCAGCAATTTCAATTTGCAGGTCTACAGACCTTTTATCTAAATACATTTTACAGAGATCTGAGATGTCTTTAATATTTATCTTTTCCGTAACCCTGATGATTTAAAGGTTCAATGGAAAAGCAAAAAAAAAAAAAAAAGATTAATCATCAAATTAATAAAACATTAACGTTTATTTTATAAATGCACAATCTTTTTTGTTTTGTTTTTACTAATGTAAAACTTGGTGGCATGGTGTACTGGTTAGTACGTCCGCCTCATAACAAGGAGGTCCTGGGTTTGAGTCCCGGGCTTTCTGTGTGGAGTTTAGATGTTCTTCCTGTGTTTGCATGGGTTTCCTCCAACAGTGAATGCATGTGTGTGTATGTCTGCCATGCAATAGACTAGCAATCTATTCAGGGAATACCGGGCCTTCGCCCAGAGTCGGTTGAAATAAGCGCCGACTTTCCCGCAACCCCTGATAGAATTAAGCGATTCAGAAAACAAATGAAATAAGTTAATGACCAAAACAAAAAAAATATATAATTTGCTGCTTGGTCATAAGGTATGCTAGTACTACCTAAGACAGACAGAAATTGCCAAGAAGTGTTGACATTTTATTTGAAATAAGACATTTATGGACATTTATTATATTTTAAATTACGAACTATCCGCACAGTAAAGAAAAAGGCTGCGACAACTAATATGGAGCATTTCGTACAGCATCATTCTTCGGTTCTATTCACTATTACAACGCAGGTCAGAGAGAAGACAGTTCTCCATCTACCCAGCACAACATTTTCTCGCTTTGGTTTTCCGGTGCATGTCGGAGCATGTAGACTGAAAAACTTGAGTTAACTCCCTTACACACCAAGGCAGAATTTTCAGAATACTCATAAAAATCCTAACAGGTCGTTTAATAAATGTGCTCAGATTAGCCTTTACACAAATTAATGAAATTTGATATCATTTATGAGTAGAGTAGTGCCGTCACACTACTACTAGGCATGCACAGCAACATGCTGCCTTCTTCATTGGCTGTTCCGGCCCTGGTAGTGATGCAAACTCGATTTGACCCAACACATTATCGGACAGTGCTGAGCTGTCGCCAGGAAAATGGAGAAATGCAAAGTATAAACAACAAGTGCAGAAATTGCGAAAAACTTAACATAACGCATACAACAATTCAGTAGTCTGTAAAGACGGCTTCAGCCGACCTAATATGGGCGTGACATCCAAGCAGAGCTACTTGGCATGAAGCTTTATGCTTTTAAAACCGGACGAAATTCCTTCATAAAAGGTCAAAGGACAAAAACAGACAGGGGCAGCACCTCGCCAAAAGGAAGTAAAAGGTAATAGCCATTAGTATGCGGGGAGTTTTATCAACAAAAATGGTTGTTCTGCATTAGTTCAGCCCCAACTAGTAATTTTAATGGTCATTCATGTTAATATCAGCTCTGTATCACTTAAACATATCACATTACAAATAGTGCTGGACTAGGACTCCTTAAAACAACAACAAAAAAAACTAACTAAATTAATTTAGGAAGTTCCACATGCGAAAACTATCAGCTGGACAATCAAATGAGGGTTCGGCTTGGTTTCAGTGACGTCAGAATACAGAACAATAGGCAGAAAAGGCCCACCTCATTTATTTAATGAGGAAAATATCTTTGAAAGAGAAATCATTTAGTAATTATTTAGTTTATGACAAACAAAAGATTTCAAAATTGCTTTTCGACATAACACCACAGACATCATACACACAAATATAATACCTTTAGGAATGCGTGAAACCGGGGCTTCTGCTTCTCACACCTCACAATTGTTTCCTTGCTCATCTCGAAGAAGTTGACGAAAGGTGGGTAAGCTTTCACCAGCTCGCCGGACTGACAAGAAAAAGGCCGAGGTGTTACAAGGGGACCAGACAGTCGGCGTCGTAGTAGTGACAACGCATGTAGATCAAATCGCCTTCACACTCACATATTTCAGAATGATGTCACCGACACTCTTGTCTTCTGACCAGTTCATCACCAGCTCTTCCAGGTCCGCCTGTCCAAAAGACATTCATCAGCATTAACAGTTGCTATGGATGAATGACCCGCCTTATACGCTCAATCACGGTGTCGAACAACTGAACGCCCACCTTTATCCTGGTGTGCACTTCATAAATGTCTGGGATGCTGCCAAAGATGGTCTTTATCTCTTCTTGTGCCAGAATGGGGCCTCCGACCTGCCCTTCTTTCTCCAGTGGGTACTTGAAAAGCTGAAAGTGCGGACCAGACATATATCTTATTATAGACTCATAACCCTGAATGATATATACATGTTTATATTAATTAATTTTTAAAACCATGATTGTCCAGCAAAAAATAAAACTTGTGAAAAAAATAAATAAAAGTCTGCGTGCGAGCCCATTGCAGAGCCAATATACACAACCATTGAAAGCTAAGGGCAATTTGGTAGAGACAGTTAGCCTAAAATGCATGTCTTTGGACTGTGGGAGGAAACCCATGCAAGCATGGAAGGAAGATGAAAACTTAACACTGAAATGCCAGCGCACCACCATATTATACACAACCCATACTTACACATACGTACACACATATACATATATATATGTATATGTATGTGTATGTGTGTGTGTGTATATATATATATTTGGTATAAGGAAAAAAACACAAGACTACATTTTTCTCCCTACAGAGCTGTTTCGTGGTTGCCCACTCATCAGGGGAT
>JBCNYG010000002.1:27428807-27438942 GCA_039654305.1 Porochilus rendahli | reverse complement strand
TATACTAGTATGATATGATAGTAAACTTTACTATACAACTATAGTAAACTATACTAGACTATGACACTGACTATTATACTGTTTCTTTCAAAGCAGTTGTTAGTGTTGTGATATATATTGACTGTTTTGTGTATTACTGTTTACTGCCCTTCATACTGTAGTATTTAAGAAATGTTAAAACATTTATTTTCATTGTTTTAAAAATAATACTATTTAATTTAAAAATAGAATTCTATTTTTATATTTTTGCTCTACAACGTTTCTTTGCATATGCCTAAAATCTTTTTTTCCCCTACTATTCCAGGTTCCTTTTTTATGTAAGAGTATGTACAAAATAATATATATATCTGACTAGGTTCACTGTTACACTCCTCTTCTCCCTCAAGGGAAAGTGTAATTAGTTTAATAGTGCTGAGATTCGTTAGTATACCTCTTAAATAACACACACTTCAATGCAGATCATGCTCTATGACCTGAGCAGTCTGGTGTGGTTGGCTTCGCAAGTAACTCTCCTCCCCCTTTAGTCCCACCCAGATAAATAGACGCTCAGATAAGTCCTCAGTCATATGTTGACTATACGGGCTGAGCACAGATCTCTGTCAGGCTACACTGAAGGACAAATTTTCCCACATGATGTCTCATGGATTGGTAAGTCAGACTACTATTTGTTGTGTTTGGGATAGTTTGACACACTTCTACTTCGACAACACACACAGAGATTCTGTTCAAACTAGAACATTGACTCAGTGGAGAGAAACTTACTGGCATGAAATAAAAGAAAACAGCTAAATATTTAACTACTGTGAGCAGAACACAGAAGTGGCTTTTAATGTGTAAAGTGCAAGCTGTGGCACCAGTGTGTTTTCAGCAGGGATAATATCTCTTAACAGCCTTTTGCATTCAGCAGAAATACTTTACAAGAATAAAAGATCTATCTTATGTCAGAATGTTTACAAAGGCTGCCTCTGCCGAAAAGCATTTTTATGGTTAAACAAACTACCCACAAATAGTCAATGCATATTATAATCATTATAGAGAGAAAGATCGATAGATTGATAAATAGATAGATATGCATTAATAGGAAATATGGCTCTCTCACGTTGTTTGAGGCTTACACTCGGTTTGTACAGAATGTTATTCAAAGTTCTCCAACCTGATAACAGTGGACTGTGGAATGGTGCCATGTGTGCATATGTAACTAGATAGTATGCATGGTAGTGGCTTACATGCTTTAAGCAGATCTCTACATATTTTTAACCCAGACACATTTACAAGGGTTCCTCCGGATACTCTGGATTCCTCCCAGAGTCCAAAGATGTGCACATTAGGCTAACTGGCTGCACCAAATTGTCTCTAGGTGTGAGTGTGAGTGTAAATGATTGTGTGCTTGTTAGGCCCGCGGTGGACTGGTGAATTATTCAGGGTGTACCTTGCCTTTCGCCCAAAGTCATCTGAAATCGAGCTTCCTCATTACTCTAAAGGTGTGGCTGAGAATGTGAATGGTTGTAACAGTGTGAAAACAGATGGCGATATATTATATGAATAATTAAACTCTTTACTTCATTCGTTTGCCAAAACGGAGCCTATCTCACCTGACACTGGGCGAAAGCACCCTGAACAACACCGCAAGACCATCGCAGGGCAAACACGCATGCAACCATTCACACTCAAACACACCCCTAGGGGCAATTTGAAACAGCGAAGTAGTCTAATGTGCATGTCTTTGGACTGTAGGAGGAAACCGGAGTACTCCAAGGAAACCCACGCAAGAAATGCCCTCGCCGAGCTTGGGACTCGGACCTCGGACATTCTTGCAGGGAATTGAACTGTTTATTGATATTTACATTGATTTTTTTTTACATTCAGTTTATTGTTTTAAAATTACGATCCTGATTTTGTGCAACATGATTCTCCTCGCCCGATTTTAGTGAATACAGGTTATTTTAAATGTTAACAATCCCCTTTTGCTGTAAAATGCCTGCCCTTAATTACATTCCATTACCTTCAACCACAACTTGAATTTATTTACTCACCATTTCGTAGCAAGACGAAGCATAGATCTACACATTATTACACACCGTAATATACCATCTTAAGAACTGTAGCTTGTGTTAATGTTATCACATTTTACCTTTGGCTGAACAAGACCAGTAACAAAGTTTGTGTTACGGAAGTAGCTCTAAACCACAAACCTTTATGTACACAATAAAAAAATTACCCTTTTTTTGTTTCCAGGTCAAATAGTGTATTATTTATAACCATTTTATAATATGTTTATTCAGTTTCTCCTAATATTAGCTTTGGTGTCCTAGAATTAACACCCAAGTGAATTGGCAAATTTAATCACTAAGTCCTAAGACTGAAAGAGAACAGGTGCAAATAAAAGCTCATTACAATAAAACAATGTCAACCAAAAGAATTCAAAGCTCTTTAAACCAACAGGCTGTTCGGGGTCCATTGAAAGATGATTCCCTGCTCTATTATTATAAGGCCATGCTTTTTGATGGGCCCCACAGTTGTACAGTCAGCTTTTGCAGAGATCTGCTGCTGTAATGTTCTTTTTTTTGTCCACAAAATGTTTACACAGCTTAAAACATGTTCTAATGCCCTCTATTCTTCGAATCCCCTATTGTTTAATAGAGCACTAAGCTGGCATTTGCTTACACAGTCTAAAAAAACCCTTTGTGTGGTTCCACCTTTAGCTTACAAATGTTACCACAATCTCAGAATGAAAAGCTTGACAAACATCATGAGTTCCTGTCAGATTTTTACTGTACACGCATATATATTTTTTCTTTTTAAGGACCCAGAACGTTTTTTTTTTATTATTCAAATCTGATTCACAAGCAACAACAAAAAAAAAGTGGGTTCATTTAAAGGCCAGTAGTACATTCTCATCATCACAGCACTTCTAGTCTCCCAGCGCACCTACTCATATCAGGAGAGCTGAAAAGACCGGTGATATATCTTGATCAATCTTGCTCGGTGATTTGCCTGCTATTTAACTCTCTTGCATTGTTTTTTCTTGTGTTTGCAAAGCTGTGCAGCTTGCTAGCTAACGTCACAAAATAGTTGACAAGGAGCACACATATAAAATTACATAAATACTGCAATATTCGTTTTTTTTTTACTGTAGGATATGTACAAAGGAAAACAGTAAGCTATATTACTAGCTAAAAACAGACTACAAGCAGCAGTTACGTGCTAAAAATCAACAACTGAGAACATCTCATCGAGAATTCTGCTGTAAGACCCAAGGTCGTGGACATCACCTGCCATCTCCAACCTTCACCTGCCATTTCCGACCTTCAGTGCGACCGGCCTACCACTGCCACTCTCCTGATTAGAACTGCTTAGCTAAGTTACTGCGTAAGTGCTAAATTCATTGGCTCATCTTTGATTAATTGTTAAACCGACTTCCTTTGCCTGACTTGGATCGTTCCAGCCACTTCTGGAAGTCGCGCCAGTCCGTCACACTATCCACCCCCCCTGTACGAATTAACTGATTGGCTGGTGATCGCTGTAAGTGACTGCCCCGTGGATTCGTGGTCACGGATGGCTGCAGCATCGACTTGGATTCGAACCTTATTATTATATGTTATACTAATTTAAATACAATACATGAATGATGAAATCTTTACTGACATTTAAGAGGAAGAAGCAGAGATTCCCTTGTAGGGTTAGAGCAGCTGGCACTGCTAACCAAACTGACTGAGTAATGAGGGGGTCATTTGAATATATCTGGTTGGAAGAAGCCTGGCATAAACGATTCTCCCCAAACATTTCCATATACCCAACACACAGACGTAGTTTTAAGTACAGCCACATCTAAAATCTTTTAATTATCTGAGATTAATACAGGCACATGTCACTGATTGATCATCTATTTATCCTGGTCAAGGTCATGATTAGTGTAAGAATGTTAATGAAACCATATTTCCTTGTTTTCACAGACTGCTGTTCACTGTATGTCTAGGTCTACCAACAAATCTAGTGACGATGCTAAGGCACAAAAGGCAGACGTGAACTTACGTTACTGTTGATTGAGGAAGCCAAGAACAAGGTAATGAGGTCACATCTGCAGTATGCGTGTTTGATCTATAAAGGATCCCCGACAAGTTCAATTTGAGGAGGAATTCAAGATCGCTTTATTGGACTTGATGTGAATGGACGGGGCGGTACTGTTAAGGTATCAGAATGTTTATGAATTTTAGGAGGGTCAGAAAATGGCAATTCCTACAGCTGATTTCGATGTGCTGTGTCCTCTCAAGTCTCATGCTCTACTGGGATGAGGTGGAATTTCATGTTGTGAGCCATATCAGGTCCTTCTCCTACCGCTACCTTATCAACAGCTACGACTTCCTCAACAAATCCTTCAGCGTGAGTCATGAAGAGGCATCCAGTTATGGTAGCTTTCCCTACCTCATAAACAACAAGGACACATGCAGAGACAAAGACGTACTCCTTATTCTGTTTGTTAAAACTTCCCCGGAGAACTTCCTAAGGAGGCAGGCAATTCGCTCCACATGGGGGAACCAGACTTATGTAAAGAAGGAGCTGGATGTCAATGTGAAGGTGGTGTTTGTCATGGGTGTCCACCCAGATAGTCGCAAACAAGGTGCCGTTCAGAAACAGCTCCAAATTGAGGACCAGATCCACAGAGACCTAGTCCAACAGGCATTTCTTGACACATTTCACAACCTAACTGTGAAACTCCTGCTGCAATTCCGCTGGGCACATGCCAACTGTGCTCATGCGCGCTTTTTGATGTCTGCCGACGATGACATGTTCGTTCACATGCCCAACCTGGTCCATTATCTTCAGGAACTCAGTACTCAGGGGGTTGTGGATTTCTGGGTGGGACATGTTCACCGTGGCTCTCCTCCTATTCGACACAAGGACAGTAAATACTACATGCCTGTACAGATGTACCAATGGCCGTCCTACCCAGACTACACAGCCGGAGGGGCCTACGTAGTGTCTCGGGATGTGGCCGACAAAATTTACCAGGCCACTTTTTTCCTTAATGCCTCTCTTCATATCGATGACGTTTTTATGGGAATCTGTGCAAACACTGTTAGGGTCGTACCCCAGGAACATGTTTATTTCTCAGGTGAGGGGAAAGCCCCCTATCACCCGTGCATCTATGAGAAGATGATCACCTCTCATGGACACTTGGATGATGTCGGCTATCTTTGGAAGGCTGCAACTGCCCCAGAGGTAAATGGCATCTCATCAGGTTTCTTTGGGAAACTATACTGCACAGCTGTGAAAATCAGGCTGCTCTGCTGGCCGAGCTTTACAAAAACCTATTCCTGCAGGGCAGCCTTTTTATGAATGACTATTAATTCTACTGCATCAATCAGTATTTGATTACATCGTAATGTTAGGTATTTTCTATGTAACAACAAATATACCAAAACCATTTGCTTACCTCTTTTTTCAAGATATTTGGAAACATAAACATTTTTACATTTAAAAATACTGAGTACACTTGAAAGTTGTAAAAACAATTTAAACGCACCTTATGAACTGAGAAAATGTAAGTAGAAAATCATAATAGATCATTCATTTCAAAAATGGATTAAATTCATTAAATATAATTTAGTTTTTAAACTTTGCTAGATTAAACTGCAATGCTAGGTAGATTTTTTTTTTTATTTAAAAAACACGCTTAGGGAAAATATGAAACAGTCAATCAGCCTGATGTGCATGTCTCTGGACTGTGGAAGGAAACCAGAGCACTCTGAGAAAAACTGCGCACGCACTGGGAGAACATGCCATCCCCAGGCAGGAACGCCGTCTTTAAGTCCAGGACCCACACCCAGGACCTTGTTGCTGTGGACTGGCCATACTAACATTTATGCTACCATGCTGCCCACATCTGCCTCGTGCCACACAGAAAACACATTCTTCATGAGGTAGCTCTATTAGTACACAATTGTTATGTTGGTGTTTTTTTAAGTTGTTCTTATAAATGATGATCAGTGATTTGGAATGAGCTGTATATTTATTTACTAAACTACGTAATTAGTATTACACTTTTTTCAAATCCTTTGATCGAAATTTTCCAAAAACATGAAGAATACGTTAAAAAAATAATTTGTTAATGGAATACTAATGTATTCTGATGAAACATGCTTCATGCTTTATTGTCTTAAATAAATTTAAGACAAATTATTCATATAATACCTTAAAGCATTTAGTTTGATATGTCAAACTCAATCGCTTTAGTGATGTTCAGGGATTTTATTTAGTTATTGTATCTTTTTATTATTGTGATATTTAAGCTCCTGAATTATTTTTTTAGATTGTGACCCTTTCTTATTTATTTTTCTTTTTTATATTTGTTTTTCATTCTTTTGATTTGAGTTGCTGTTTTGAGTTAAATTTATCGGATACCAAAATTCTTTTATTTCTTAGTGCTGTGTCATTATCAGACCTTTTCTGCTCAACAACACTTCCTCCTGGTTTATCAAGAGCAGAACTGAAGTAGAAAGAGTTATTTCCTGTGGCATTTTCCCAGACAAATCTCAGAGACGTTTCTCACACATCTTTCTGTTTCTGTTATATGTGCTGTCATTGGATAAAAAGTGACTTACAATTACTGTTTTTTTATGCGACTATTTTTAATTAAAGTAAATAAAAATGGGTTCTAACATATCAAGTCATTTCCCACTGAAATTTGTCTCTACTTACTGATGATAAAAATACTACATAACTAATAACAGCTTGTGGTTCAATAAACACCCACACAAAAATTCTCAAGAAAATTGACCATATCTGGAAGCAAGTCCAGTTATTAATGATTGCTATGGAAAAGCTAAATATAAACATAGAGTAAACACAATTCATCATTCTGCATTGCCAAATCCCTCAAGCGGACATCAATAAACTGAACCACATACCAAATATTTTCCCTAGTATCTTCTTTATACTGGTATAAGTGAGTTAATAGGATTCCTCACAAGTTTATATACACATATATCTGGGAATAATTTTTTTGTACATTTAGGCCCCTTGTCTTATAAACTGAATTGCAGACCGAAGCAGCAGGCAGCCAGAGTGCAACGCCTCTTCCTGCTTCAGCCAGGAAGGTGGACGACACCACCATACACCATTTTCCTGCTGGTTCGGGAATCGAACCAGCAACCTTTCTGTCCCGATTCTGTCATAGACATTAGGCCATGACTGCCTGATTGATTTGACTTTCCCAATTTGATACAGATGAAATGACACACCGAATTCTGTGCTAAATTGTCATATAGCTAATGATTAAAAAAAATTCCTTCTGGTTCCATAAGCCACGAGGTGAGGGAGCCTAGCTTACCGCCGCCTACAGGACAGGCTCTCCTCTGTTTCGTTGCTCACAGGAATGTGGCTTGAACCCCCTTGACTCTCCTCATGCATAACTTCAATCTACAATCAAGACACACATGTGTTTTGCTGGATCCTGAACCCTAGGTAAAACAATTATTTGATTATATTCAAATAAGGAAAAAGTCAAATGGACAGGGTGTGTCACGCACCTTAATGCCTCCTTTAGCCTTGCGAATGTTTTTCTTCCTTGCTAGTTCAGTATCAGTATTATGTTTGGTGGAATTATTCTCTGGGCCCCGGCGGTTTGGTGCTGGACAGAAAGGTTATTGAACAATAACATACAAAATTAAAGCAAAAAAATACACAATTCATTCTAGGACAGATTCATCCCGACTACAGGGAATCTCTTTCAGATCTATATCTGTTTATATAGGTATAGTGGAGATAACCCTAACCCTAAAACACATACATATAACGTATAACCCTAACCCTAAAACATATACATACAATATATAACCCTACCCTAAAAGTACTGTACATACAGATGAAAGATAATACTGTGGTTTCCTGTAGTTGTTTACCAGAGCCTGCTGGTCGAGTGGTTTTAGGTGAAGGACGCTTAGGAGAAGATTCAGGGCGAGGAGCCACAGGCTGCACAGGTCTGGTTTGCTTGGCAGAGAGCTTCTTAAGGCTGATATGTCTCTTCTCGAACATCTCGTGCACTTCTTCCAGCCTTATCAGTGCATTCTGCACATTGATCTGCATGGGCAGTTGTTGAAAATAAAAAAATAAAAAAATAATTTTTTAAAGAATATCCTTTTAAACAGGAGCGATCACGTTTTTTTTTTTTTGCAGAATGTTCGGGATAATAATGTAGTTATAATTTATATAATATTAATTATTTACACTCACAATCACACTTAGGGGCAATTTGGGCCGATTTTGAGTCTAATGTGCATGTCTTTGCACTGTGGGAGGAAACTCGAGTGCCCTGAGAAAACCTGTGGGAGAAAACCCATGCAAACACTGGGAGGACATGCAAACTCTACACAAAGCCATCAAAAAACCAAACCCCGGGACTCGAAACCGGGACCTTCTTGCTATGAGGCAGACCGCTATGCCACCGTGCCGCCCTTGTCCAATATCATAGCCAGGAAATTCAGCGGAAGGTTGCGAGATTGGGCACTCCGAACTTCACAGGCAACACCAAACTCACAGCGAGGTATTATGCAGGCATGAATCACACACAGGCGATGTCAAAGGCTGAGACCACCAAAGTGAGTCATACGTCCGAAAGGTGGGAACGCTCAGCAAAACAGACATGCAAAATTAAAGAACTTAAGGGCTGCAGTAATAATGCTTTACAACATATAATGGGTATAATGTCCCGATACCCTGCACCAGTACTCATGTTGTAGGCGTGCTGAAGTTCTTCCTTCTTAAAAACCCATAAGAACTACAGCACAAAATTCAGCTGAAACAAATGTGGCGTGAGACGGGAGGAAACTGTGACACCTACACTGTTTTCAGTTGTACTTAGGCTGCATTTAGTGCAAAAAAAATTTACTACTAAGAATACGGTTTAAGCATAATATGCAGCTGCACTCAGTGTGTGCACATGAATTTGCATTTAATATTTAAATTCTCAATAAAAAATTTTTCTATTTTTTTGTGCATAATTTTTTCCCTTTTTAAAATCGGGCAATTTTAAAAAAAATTTATTATTATTTTTTTTATCATTGCTTTTCCCTAATGTTGTTTTTTATAGCAAAAACATTTGGAATCAATCATTTGTAGGAGCTGAAGTTTCTACAATATGGTTTATTACAGTGGAATACAGTTTACACTTTGAAAGCAGTTTTTTAAGAAGTTGCACATTATGGTACAAAGTAATTTTCTCATTAAAACCAATAATAAATAACTGAGTGCTATTATAACAAAACACATTAATCCATTAATCCACACCATTTACTTGTTCTGAGACACGTGATCATGCTTAATTAGCTCTCATGCCTTTGGTTTAATTTCTGTCTTTAGTATAAGTGGGACTCTACAGCAGATTTTTTTAAACTGCGATTCACAGGAACTGAATGCACATTTGGCACCTCATGTCACACCTCTTCACGCCTCTGCTTGCAGGCATCGTCGTGAGTGTGGCATTCTCAGGAATGTGTATGTGTGCATACTTTGACTCTTTTCTGATATATCTTCGTGTGAAAATCTATTACATAGTTTAAGGAGTTAGCACAGTCATCAGCCTAACTTGTGTTACACTAATAGAAATCCTCCTTCTGAATGTGTGTATATTATGAACCTGAATTTAATTTTTTATTTTTTTTATAGTGGCTTCACAGTAAAGCTGCTAAGTTGTATCAGAAATAGCTACTGACTACTGACCTATAAACACGAACCTCCCTTCGCTCAGTGAGCTGATTGCACTCCATCTACGCTCCATTTTGAACAAAACATTGCAGCCATCATTCTTCAAATACCTCTTGTAATGCTTACCCTCACTTGGATGTATATGTCCTCACATTTCATCCATCTGACAGGTTACTACGGTACACAAGCACAACATAGCTGCTGTAACAATAACAAACACACAACGCATAGATACGTGTGCACATGCCGCTGTCTCTCTACTTTGACAGGTTAATTTAAGATATATTTATACAGTCTTGCTATTTTTATGCCGAAAAAATTGTTATTATATTAAAACATTATATTATTATCAACATGCGGCGGCACGGTGGCGTAGTGGTTAGCACGTTCGCCTCACAGCAAGAAGGTCCTGGGTTCGATTCCCAGCTCGGGC
>JBCNYG010000002.1:27322037-27339938 GCA_039654305.1 Porochilus rendahli | reverse complement strand
ATTATTATTGTTGTTGTTATTATTATTATTGTTATTATTATTATTATTATTATTATTATTATTATTATTATTATTATGGATCATATTTCTTGATCCCATATAATCTGGAATAACGACCTTGTGGAACTCTGCTCTGCTCTGTAACGGAACTTCATGTAAATCTGTTCCTCAGTCCTTTCCAAAAGGTGACCTTTGTCCAGCCGCTGTTTATTTTGGATCATGGTTTTATCACTGTTTATTATCATGTAATAATAATGGTTTGCTAAAGCTGTGTGTGTGTCATTTCACACTAGCTGTTTAACCTTACCTGCCTTCTATTCACATGGAATAACCCCAGAAGTGCGAGTGTCCTGTTATAAACAGGATTAAACTGAACTTGCCTGATAGCGCAGGATAGTCTCGTGCACGAGCCTCGCGAACGCATCCAGCCGCACTCCTGAATTACTCCGGCTTCGCATCTTGATTTATTTCCGTCTCCTCGATCATTCGAGCACAATACACTCAAACTAACCCCAATAACCCAACGCTCTTGTAGCTACGATTCCAGTCGGAATGAAGGCAGACCAGACAAGTATGTAACAAGAGGATACTGCCATCCTTTTCTCGGGCTGTCAAAGCAAACTTGATCCAGTACACAGTCCTCAACAGAGTGGGTTCATGACACTCGGTAATTTTGATAGAAACTCTTACTATGAAGTGTGAAGAAAACCCGGAAGTGTCTTTTATTATTGTTACTGTTGCTGTAATTTCTAAATCTGAAAATGTTTTTTTTATGTCTATTCGCCTTTTTTCTAACACCAGCACTGTTTTGTTTGACTGTTTTGTGTAACTAAAACAGTAAACGGTTGTATTTTAAAGATATACATATAGTTTATACCGGCAGTTTCAAAATAAAAGTCAACCAGCCTGTGCCCTACAGTTTCACTTCCGGTTCAAAAGGGGAAAAGCGGCTATATCCGCTTTGTCGTTTATGCAGGTTAGGTGTTGTTTTGCGTTTGGATTGTGATTAATATCTCTACTCCAGCGCTCAGCATGTCCTATAAATTAAACGCTCTTTATAGCGACTCATACGTTGATATAAGTCAGTACAGAGACCAACATTTCAAGGTAAGAAGAAGAAAAGTATATTATTTCTAAACCAAAACATCATTATTGGAGCTTGCTTGTGTAGAGCTAAGGCCAGCGAAATTAGATTTATAGTTTTTCGGCCGCTACTTCAGAAAAAAAGCGAGGAGGGTTTTCAACTTGTAATTTTTCATTATCTGGTAAAATTTGAACAGAACATATCTAAGTACTATCGGTATGTGTAGCACGTGACTTGAATCTATCTCACTGCAAACCAATACGAGCAGTCACGATGACGTCACACGCGAGGTCAACCGGTTCGGCGGCCATCTTCATCTTCCGCTTGGTCCTGGGTCGGGTTGCAGGGGCAGTGAGGTCCAGACGTCCCTCTCCCCAACCATTTCCTCCAGCTCATCCGGGGTGACACAGAGGCGTTCCCAGACCAGCCGTGAGACCTAGTTCCTCCAGGGAGTTCTAGGTCGACCCTGGGGTCTCTTCCCGGACTGACATGCCTGAAAATCCACACCAGAAAGGTGTTCGAGAGGCATTCTAATCAGATGCCCCATCAACCTCAACTGGCTTGACGTGAAGGAGCAGCGGTTCCACCCTGGGCTCCTCCCGGACGGCCGAGCTTCTCACTCTATCTCTGAGAGAGAGCTCCGCCACCCTGCGAAGGAAGCTCGTTTCAGCCTCCTTGATGCGCGAGCTTGTTCTTTCGGTCACTACCCAAAGCCTGTGACCATAGGTGAGGGGAGGAACGTCGATAGGTGTCGTGCTGTAAATTGCTTCAATCCTTTAAAGGCTGTCCACATATATTCCTTCGTGTACCTTTTGGTTCGCAAAGGCGGACAGCCTGGTTGAAGACTTTGTGATGTGCAAGTTGTGCAGAAACATTGGAACCCAGGAAACCTAGCGGTTACAAAGGTGCATGCAGTGACCACTTCATCTTAGTTGAGAAATAAATGTGGGTTAGTTCCAAACACAAACCCCGCCCCTGTCTCCTAGCTGCATAATGCCCCCAACCTGAAAAACAAACAAACAAAAAAAGAACCTGTCAGTTGTTTGCTAGATCCTTTTTTCTACTAGTTTCTATCCTATCATCATCTTTTGCTTGGTCTGGGATCGGGTCACAGGCAGCAGCCTAAGCAGTGAGGTCCAGACGTCCCTCTCCTCTGCCACTCTCTCCAGCGGGGGGAGGGGTGGGGGGTGTTGGTGAAGGCCAGCTGAGAGGCAAAGTACGTACATCGTATTCTGGGTCGACCCCGGGGTCTTTTCCTGGTTGGACATGCCTGAAACCCACACCAGGGACGCGTTCAGGAGGCATTGGGATAACATGTAAACTTCACACAGAAACCCCCTCACTGAATCCAGGACCTTCTTGCTGTGGGGCGACTGTGCCACCCTAAGGAACATTTAGTGAATAAAATATCAGATTATAATGTTGTTTTGAAAAGATAAAGTACTTAGGCATGGCATCACCGACATATCTTGCTAATATCTGATCAAAATGGCGCTAAGCTCTTTGAAATAAAGATGCTCTGAATCGATGATGCCCCTCAGATGTTTCTTTAAAATGTGTGAACTCCATAAAGAAAGACATGAAATAATAAATATGTTTAACTTTTTATGTCTCTACCTTTCAGGGTAATCGGTACGAGCAAGAAAAGCTATTGAAACAAAGCTGTACACTTTATGTTGGAAACCTTTCTTTCTACACAACGGAGGAGCAGGTATATGAACTTTTCTCCAAAAGCGGCGACGTGAAAAGAATCGTCATTGGCCTCGACAAGGTTAAGAAGACTGCGTGCGGCTTTTGTTTTGTGGAGTATCCTTTCTACATTAAACGGTGGTTTTAACCAGATAAATAAATCAGTGGAGCAGCTAAAAGTGTTTTTTGGCCTAAAATATTCGGTTGATGATACAAGCATGAAGTTAGGTATGTATGTACTCAGTCACTATTTGTGCAAAAAGTGCTAGCCATAAAAATTCAAATACGGCTGCCCTTTTTTTTTTTTTTCAAGATGGCCGGCAGCGCACCAAAAATGGCCATGAACCCTAAAAAATGCCGATCCCTGTCCATTTGCTCCGGGCAGATGAAGCTCAATAGCTGAGTAAAGGCAGTCTGTCAAAGAGAGAGAAAACTGAGAAATTAAACCATGGAGGTAGAGCCTAGAAAGTCTCTGTTGCACACTGGTGACAGACACTCCTGTGTTTCGGTTTAGCATCTCAAATGCCATTCAATCAGCCCAAAGGAAATTAGATAGTCTCACCTGAATTGACAGGATGTGGCAGGGCGGGAGAGCGGAGCCAAGGATGAAGGGGGCTTTGATGTTATTCGAATGGTGTACAGATCGCACGGGTTTTAAATGATCTTGGATGAATGATCGGGTTCGGTGTAGGACAGCAGCACAAACTTAACTGTATCCCATGCTTGAAAGTGGGCAAATGTGGTAAAAGTATAAACGGCAAACTTACTGGAGTAAACGTTGCTTTTGGTAAGAGGACAGAAGTGATAACACTAATTTTACCTCTTGGATCATCTTGGAAAATGGCCGCCGTAGTGGATTCCTGAAAAGCCAGATCTGTTTACCCGCTTAAAGTCAGTAATGTTATAGCAAAGAAACCTGGCTACAACAATATGTTGACATTTTTCCACGATAGTTGTGTGGTGGCCATCTTGGAATTTCAGGTGGCTGTCACTTTTTTCTTAAAGTATATTCCAATATTTCTGCCAAATTTTATGCTTGTATGATCGAATGAATGAATGAAGGGCTTATCTGCTCCATTAAAAGTATTTTGAAAGGAGCAGCTTTACAATATTGTCCTAATCTGAAGTGCTATAAATAGATTTGCAGGGATAATTAAATATTCACCTCAGGCTCAGTATCTATATTATTATTATTATTACTGTTGAGACACTGACAGATTTTATCCATCATTTCAATCATCACTGTCATCCTAGGGCTTCATATAGGGAAGTGTATCGATTCACGATAATCAACTGTGGCTTAGAGATGGCCAAAGGCGGCGAGCAAAATAAGACCGCACCATGAAAGTGTGAGTCCCGTTAGCAGTTATTTAGTGCATGGTCTTCTTTGCATTTCTGTTATATAACTTTTTATATAGCGCTGATCGCTGTAAGCCAGATGTTACTATTAATCATGTATAGTACATGAACATGCTTCTGCGCATGCACGTGTCGGCGGGGCCAAGTAATACAACTTTTCCATGCTGCACAGCAGAGATACCGTGACAAGATAGCTTTAAATGATGTAATTGACCCTTACAGCCTTCAGGTAGCCCCCTGCATTCCAGCCATCTCTTCTGCTAACAAACGGAATGTTGACGGTTGTCAGCATGTATAATTCTCCAAAACTTGCCAATACTCGCACCCGATGTTTGTACCACGTAGCACGCAACACAGGTGACGTCTAATCAATCAGCATTATTCCTCTACTGTATGCTACTTAGTATGATGCATCATGTGATGTGTTTTCCACACCTGGACTGGCTGAAATGCACTTCATTACTATTTCTTTTTGGGTGTGCTATATAATAGAGTTGAACTGCATTTTGATCCTTAACACAACTGTAAGGTACTACACACGAGCCGACGCCGAGCACGCGATGAGATTTATTAATGGAACCAGATTGGACGATCGAATCATTAGAACAGACTGGGACGCTGGTTTTAAAGAAGGGCGGCAGTACGGTCGGGGCAAGTCTGGTGGTCAGGTAAAGATCCGATACATGGACATTCACTAACTGCTTTATTGGGAGCACGTATATCCCTGCTCATTAGTGTGTGCAGCTGTGAAATCAGCCGATCATTTTGCGGCAAGGCGGTGCATAAAATCATGCCGTTTGCTAAACTGGACGGCTCTATGCTTTCACCCCATTGTGTGTTTAGAGATACTCTGTTCACCATGGCTGTAAAGTGGGTTTAATTAAATGGTTGTAGTTTCTCTGTCAGCTCAAACCGGTCTGACTAATCTATTTTCTACCTCTCTGCATACACTCTCGGTATTGTGTGTGGAAATCTCAGGAAGTGAGAAGTTATAGCAATACAAGAGCAAGTTGAATTTGGAAACATAATATACTACCTAAAAGCAAAGAGTCCAATAGATGTTTCTATCAATGATTGTTTCCAAGTTCAAGATCCCCTACGATGGCACACCGAGGTCTTCGCTCCACTACGATTCAATTCCACGACCCCCCACATTCCTCACGATTCTTTCCGTTTGTGGAGATCGTACTTGAGTGTAAACTCGGGCTACTGGGTAACCAGATTCTCTTAGTTATAGGTCTCCGCTATGAATGACCAGGTGTCCCTAATAAAGTGGACAGTAAGTGTATACTTTCCCTGTCCCTTTTTGCCTTGTATGCTACCGTTTCTTGTTAGTTATTTAATCAGCCTGTTACTTGGAAGTCTATAGTTTTTCATTGCTTTCATCGTTTTATTTTTTCTCTCTCTCTCCCGCCAGGTACGAGATGAATACAGACAGGATTATGACCCTGCACGAGGCGGATACGGCAAATTAGCTCAGCTACAAAGGGGTCCAGATGGACAGCATAAGTTTTAGTTCTTCATTAATCTGGACATTTGAAAATGAAGCAGAGGATTGCGAGGTTGCCTAGATACATTTACGTCTCCTGATTTGGTGAAACGGTATCCGCTGATGTGGCAAATTGAGCTTGCCTTTCGTTTTTGTAATAAACAATAAAGTGTTTTACTTTTCTATCGCCTGTGGATAATTTTGTCACTGGAGGATGTGCTAAATCGTTGTGGTCTGATTGTTGGTTTTAATCGTAAACCATATAATGGTTAAATTGGAAGAACTGAAATAATGTGGCACACTTCCGTAATACAGGGTATTCCTGAGATAAGCTCCAGGTCCATCAGGACCTGCCGCTGGATACGGTCCTCACTGAAGGTTAATGAATGCACTGTGGTGCGTGAAAGTTTGTGAACCCTTTAGAATTTGTAAAGATATTTGTGTAATTATGACCTAAACGAACATCAGCTTGTCACACAAATCCTAAAATGAATTAAAAATATAAAAGGAAAAAAAAAAACGTTAAAATGAATGAAACAAAAAAAATTCTTGAGGGGAAATAATCCAATATCCATATAAGTGGTTAAACGTACGTGAACCTTTCACAAAGCAATAATAGCAACTTATCTCCATTAACTTAATCGATCCAGCATTCTGGGTTTCAGAATCATTGTTTTCACTCGTTGCTCTGTATAGAGCTTCAAATCTTGGGTGTTGGTGTGTTTCCTCACATTAACCCACTTGCACACTATTTCCACTATTTATTTATTTCTTATTTTTTTGTTATCCTGGCTGAACTTAGCTTTGATACTATTTCAGGAAAGCAGATGCAGATGAGTTCACATGGGGTTTTTTTCTGTCTCATGTCACAGGTTTAGCCAGCTGTCACTGAATACGATCTACATGATCTAATAAGACTTAATTTATCTTTACATTGTTACAATATTATTTTAATGGTAATATATAAAAATGTTCCATTATATAATGTTACATTTTACTTTATAGTCGTGCCATGGTTTTTCCTTAAATTGACAGTCAATTTACTTGATATAATTCAGTCATATCGTGAACAGTTTTAGTCTAGGTCTGACCCCTTGGCCTTTCCCAGGTACTACCTTTAGGAAAGATCTTTTTTTCGATAGCATATATTACTTGCACAGACGTCTGGCTCCAAAAAACCACTTGGTATGGAATATGACTTTTTTCCATTTTCACATCAGTAAATCCACGATCCATCGTCACACTAAAAAGTGACCCCGAACTTGTTTCCTGAAAACTTTTTATCGGCCAACACATTTGACGCGCGAGTGTGGGTGATGCCTCGTCCAGTGATGCGGTATGCCCGCAACATTTTACCTCCACATTGAATATCTTGCAGCCGGACCTGCTTTTGTCGACCCGCCCCGTCCTCATATTTTGAATCCAAAAATGCAGCCACACAGCTTTGATCTTTAAGGGGGTCTTCAGAGCAGCGCCGGGTACCGCCATGTTTGTTAAGAAGAGCCTCATAACCAAATGCAAAATCTTGTGCTCCGGCCATTCACACGAAAGTTGTTCTCATGGGGCAAAGGGTGTAATAAAATATCAAGCTTTGAACAAAATGAATCAAAATCAAAAATTTTAATTAAAAAAAATTTAATCAATCAGAAAATGTATTTTTTTGAACCCAGCCCTATTTGCCCATAGAGTAATTCAGAATTCATTGTTCCATCAGTTGTGGGCAAGCTATCCTCCTACCACCACCACGTTTCACAGAAGGGATATGGTTCTTCGGTTCTAGAATGCAGTGTTCTCATTTCTCCAAATATGATGATTCTCAAAAGGTTCGGTTTCGGCTCATCTTTCCACAAAATGTTTCCATCGGCTGAACTGGCCACGTAATCGTTAGCAACCTGTAGACAGGCAGCTACGTAATTTATTTTTTTTTTGAAAATCGTAGCTTTCTCTTTGTAACCCCGTCATGCTCACTGTTGTTTTCTCGGTGGTGAACTCAACATTAACAGTATCCGAACTAAGAAACGCTTTCAGCTGCTTATAACTTACCCTGGGTTCCTTGCAGACCTGGTTCCTTGCAGGCTGGTTTGCGGAGTCCAAACTATTTATATATAAGTCTCCACCACACCTGAGCCTGCTCAGCAACAACTCCTTTAGAAATTTCTTTTAAAAAAATATTTTGTGAAGCTCAGACCCTGACCGATCCCTGAGGCACCCACACAACACCTAAGTGCCATCAATCGATTGAAAAAAAACACCTTTTTCGGTTTTGCAGACCTGCCACTCACATGTATAACCAGTGGGTCACTTGTATAACCAGTGGGGAATTAACCATCTTAATTTAACAGCGAGAAACAAGACATTCAAGAAAAACACACTATATAAGTGCAATAAATTGATTTGATTGACTGAAATAAGTATTTGATCCAAGACCAGTGTGCAAGAATTCAGGGGAATAATAAAGTCATCCATCCATCCATCTATCTACACATGGTGACCCCAAGAGCCCCATCTCAAGAACAGAGGTGGTAACATTAAGCTTTGGGGTTGTTTCTCTGCTAAGGGTTCAGGACAACTTCACTGCATCAAGGGGACAATGGATGGAGCCATGGAGGAGGAGAACCTCCTTCCTTCAGCCTGAACACTGCAGATGCATGACAGTGATCCAAAACTTACAACCTCTCCGCTTGCCAACAAGGGTTTCTCCACCATGTTTTAAGACAGGTTTAGCTTGGGGGCCAAATAGTTTGAATAATATTTCATTATTTTCATTATTTAGTAATGATTCACTCAATTGCATGTAAATTAATATACAACCTTTATATTGTTTTTTTTTTAAATAAATATTCTGTCTCTGTCAAAATAAACTTGCCATAAATGATAGATCAGTCATTTGTTTGTAAATGGGCATTCTTACAAGCTCAGCAAGGGATCAAATTATCCTGCGTACATCTCCACCACTGTAGATCCTGAGTTCGAGTCCTGATCTCAACTTGGCCTGATCTCGGCTTGGCCGTGTGGGTTTCCTCCAGGTACTCCAGTTTCCTCCCACTGTCCAAAGATCAGGCTAATTATCTGTTTCAAACTGCCCCAAGTATAAATGTGTGTTATTCTATGATGGTCTGGCGAGCTGGTCAGGGCGCAGCCTCCCCATAACCCTAAGAGGATGAAGTGGTTTGCCGAATGAATGAGTGAACAATTAAACAAATAAAAGGAATAAAACCAACAGAAAGGTATCAAACATCAGGGCTGCAAGGCAAGGAAGCTGATGCCGGCCTCAGCCGACACTGGGACAAGGTGGGGTGCACCATAAACAGTTCGCCAGACCATCACAGGGCTAACACTCACACTCACATCCACATCTAGGGGCAAGATGAAACAGCCAATTGGCTTAACGTGCATGCCTTTGGACTGTCGGTGGAAACTGGAGTACACGGAGGAAACCCACACAAGCACAGTAGTCAGCACATGCAAACCCCACACACACAATCGCCTGAGCCCAGGATTCCAACCAAGGACGTTCTTGCTGAGAGGTTGACGTGCTAACCACTACGCCGCCGTGCCACCCTACAAGAAATAATCTGAATCAGAATCAGTTAGCCAAGATATACCAGTTGATTTTCTGGCGTACCTTAGCCATAATACTGCACAGCATCATGTTTTAACCTTGTGGTGTCCCTAGTAGGTGTCTCTAGTGAGCCCTTGATGTGGTGGGAAGCTTCCTGCAGCATCGTCACCATCGCAACTGCTACGGCCTGGAATACTTCTCATGTGCTACATTAAAATAAGAGTTAAAACTCATAGAATGTTAACAATAATGGTTTTATATGGTTGTTTAAATAATGACAAACAGTAGTCAAACAGAAGGAAACAAAAGCATTTCACTGAGGTCAAATTTTGTAGTTACAGGTCAAGTAACTAAAATTACAGTATCCCACAAACCGATGTCTAACCATAATTACTCTTAACTGGTGGTCAATCTGGCTGTCATATATGGACAACAACTGTGCTGGAAAATCATTTGTACCATACTATGCCAGCGGTGTACACAGTAAAGCTTTGTTGTTTTTATTGTAAGGCTATCAGTAATAAAGTTCCTATCACTGTTCTGTGAGTGTACAGCAGCCTTCATGAATAAACAAGCTGTTCTGCCTGGTTGGAGTTAATCCATGATTTGAACTGGCTTAGTAGTCAAACCACAATTAAACTTGACTCCCACGGGTACGTAATTCTTTCACAACCACCGGTCCCGTGAATGTATAACACCCTATGGAAGTCGAAACGGAACTAGAACTACATGCTATGGAGATGACTGTGTTTAAAAAAAATTTTTTTTAAAGCATTAAAGAAAGTGTCTAGAGTGCTTCTAACAAAGAGCATGAAAGTTAAAAAGAATGTGGCCCATTAGGAAAGCATGGTCAGTCAGCGATTTTCTTAAGGAACTGATGGTTATGTGGCAGGACCTGTAGGGAATTTAAAAAGGGAGTTGGGGGGGAGGGGTGTTCTTCATTATAACAGTACATTCATTTAAAAGCTTGATTTTTGTTTAAATTCTGCGTGTGCAGAATGCAGTCAGGAATATAAAAAAAAATGCAGATCCTTCAAGATACATGCTGTGCATCCGACACTGCATACTTGTGGAAAAAGATAACCTGAATGAACCACACGCTGTCATTTGGGTTGTGGGTAAAAGATTCAACGAGCTGCAGAGGTGTAGGACAAAGAAATGTACAAAAGTAAGATGACTCGTTTGTTTTCGGAGGTTGCCACACATAACTGGTAAGAGTAGCATTCCGACAGCCGGCAGTTAACGTCACCTGTGGACGATATAAAACTGACCGTGAGCAGAAGGCTGACATTTTGGCGTCTCGAGTCAGTTTCATGTCCAGAACGACGTATGATGAATTCTCTCCAGACTTATGACCATGAAGTGCAGGTGCTCTTCCACCGTGACCAAAAACAACAGCAAAAATATCATCCACCGACCAGCACATGAGTGAACATTAAACTTAGACCTGTTTTTGTAAGTCAGTGAGTTTGCAGTCACAGAGTTCTTTGTATATTCTTTTGCGCACTTTAGGCATGTCCTCTTGTGTGAACTGCAATGGTTCTTTAAATGCCAGGCACTTGCAGTACTGCCAAAGGAAAAACAAAAAAGAAAGTAAATACATAAGAAGAACAAAAAAAAGTACATACTGTAATTTTACAGTGAAAATAATTAACATATTTCCTGAAAGAGACTAATATGCACATTAGGGTAATACGGAGGAGAAAAACCAAAGTTTACTACAAAATGCTCGGTGAGAGGGCAAGTCTGTACTGTCTCAGTAAATAAGACAACAGTGAGGCTAAAAGTGCATAATAGTAGCTACTTTAAGTGAAATGAAAGAAGCTTTGCAAACTCTCCTGTTATACATGAAAATATGTATATTTTCATTATCGGGTGGTTTTTGCTTACATTTTCGGTGGTGCAGTCTGCCAAAATCTGTTTGATTGTTTGCATTAGACAGTTTGAAAAGGCTGCTTTTTCACTCATTAACAAGTGTGTGTAATCGTGAGAACAGGACATGAACCCCCGGGTCATATAAGGCAGGTCAATGGCAATAATGACAGTATACAGGTATTAACCCATAAGGGTCAAGATTATAAGTTAGCCGAGATAAGTTGGCTGTTTTTGACAACTTTTTGTTTTACCTATATATTTGGTGTCATCACAACCTCACCCATGTGACCTTACAGTTACTTTTTTTATTTTGACATACTGTATTAATACACTGGACCTAAAATAACAGAAAGAAACCACAAAATCCAAGTAGAAAAACGGTTTAATGAACATTGACATTTCCAGGGTCTGTTACGCTTCCCGTTGTCCACTTGAGGGCAGCGTTTACCTGCAGACTGACTTGGGTTTTTTTTTTCTGACATCACGCCTTGTAAACTGCCATCACAGGAAGTTAAATTAAAAGTATTAAATTAATCATAAGTATTAACTCATTAATCATAACTCTGGTGTACTTGGCCAATCAACACCATTTAAAATTGGTTAACAATTTGAAGTCTGCACTTCTGATACAAGTTGAACCTGAGACTCGGTAAAATGAAGTCGACTGATGACCTGAATGTAGTGAATGAGCAGGTTATCACATCAACTGACTTTTTCTTTCCTGATGGTACGGATATAAAATGGTGACACAGATAATAAAGGAGTGGTTCAGGGAGCACGAGGAATCATTTTCACATGTATCGGCCCCCCAGAGTCCTGACCTTAACCCTATGCATGTTTTGGGGATGTCCTGGAGAAGACTTTATGGAGCGGTTCAGTTTTTCCCTCATCGATTCAAAAGGCGTCGACGAGAAATTAACCCGACACTAGATGGAAATAAATGTTATGTTGCTGAAGTTTGTTGAAAATAATGGCATGAAGATTACATGCTGTAAGCGAGGATAAATTCGGTTATATTATTAAACTGTCATAATAAAAGTTATAATAATAAACTTTAGGGTTTACTGCTTTAGAAGTATGACTCAACTTTGTGTTTTATGGTTCAAGGTTTTTAATATGAATCTTTAATCAAATCGCCACCTAGGTGACGTGATAACACCGTATCAGGTGTTCACTGATGATTTTCAGCATTAGTAAACACACGGTTCATCTTACCTCCAGAATGAAAACTCCACAGTCATTATCATTCTTCTGTTGTGGAATGCCCTGAGGACAAATAAATACATATTTAATGTCATACTGAAGGAATAAGTACAGCATCATGCCATTTATACCCACTAGACACTGGTGCAGCCCAATACTACAACTGATGCTTCCTCAACTGCTGGTTTTTAGGATTGTTCGATTTATATATTTTGTAGCACAAAAGCCTTAAAGCAAATGAACAAATAATTAAATTCCACCCCATTAAATATTCTATTGGCGATAAACCGCTAATACAAAATTCAAGAACTGCAATGCTTCCCACAGATACGAACCTTGTTGACAGACATCTTCCAGCCTTTCTGGAGAGCAGCATGCTTCTTTTCTTTTGCCTCTGCTATGATGTATTTTAAAATGTTCTGTCGAACAGATACGTTTACATTTACTCAAACAGATGCAATATTAATACTGGAGCTTTTAATACTACAGTAGAGTACTGGCTGAAATTGTAATCACAACTTTATATTAATGAACTCATTCCACCATGTTATCATTTCTACAGTTATTACTAATTTCATTCATCAAAACTTCTGTAACTGATACTCCATACCATCTAAACCCAGCAATAAATAGATCAAAGACCTTAAGAACTGCTTTTTTGATCAAATAAGCTGTGTTTTCTCTTATGACAGCCCCAGCCCTTCACTGTGTATTTCTTACTTCAACAGCAAACTTGAACAATATTCCTTGGGAATCATAGAAGTTTATGCTTTGCTTGGAGACGTCCACTGTAATCAGGGACCAGTGGATCTCCAAGTGAAGGGGAATCAGCAGCAGCCTTTTAGAAAATACATCCACCTGCAAGCCACCAAAAAATAGACAAACACAAAAATATAGTTATGACAGTAATATTGTGGTAATACGGTTGCCAAGTCTACATTTTTCCTTCCTGCTGTGAGTCCCTTTTCACATATCAATTTGGTTCACTCACTCACTTGCCAGACCCATTACTCCTGCTATAAGGGTCGCGGGAAGGCTGGAGCCTGTCTCAGCCAACACCGGGCGAAAGGTGGGACAACGATCAATGGTGCACCTTCCCTGGCTGAAGTGCCCTTGAGCAAGTCACCTAACCCCCAACTGCTCCCTAAGTGCTGCAATGTGTGTCAGCCCACTGCTCTCTCTCTTTCTCGGTGTGTGTGTGTGTGTGTGTGTGTGTATGTGTGTGTGTGTGTATGCGCGCACTTTGGACGGGTTAAATACAGAAGTCAGTGTATCCCTTTGGGAAATTAGTACAGTATAAACATCCCACAGAACTGGCAACCCTGATCACAGTGTAATTTGTTGATTTGCTAAGGAAATGTGTGCCGCTGGTCATTTACCTTTTTCGTCCATCTCTTTACTCCTTCATAGCCTTTTGCTACAAGCTGTTTGTAAAAGAAACTGTTGAAGAAATGGACCTAGAAAAGTAGCAAATATCTTCATTAAAACGGCACAAATCAGTCTTAGGAGGCCAAACGATATAAAACCAAGAATCTCCAGGTACATCAGTGCATTCGTTTATACCTTGTGATTTGTAGCATCCATGATCAATTCCCCATACATGTTTATGACCTGTTAAACACACACACACACACACACACACGAGAAAGGTATATATTTACCTCATTAACCTCATTCAGGTTCTTGTGTATAAAGGTATAGTGGCGGGGTTCCAGGTCCTACCTGATCATTGACCCAGTTTTGGTCTTCAAGTGTTGAAAGGTCTTCAAGTGCCAGAGTGTGCTTGTTGTAGGCCACTTTGAAGAAATGCATCGACGCGCAGGCCATGCCAGCCTTGTACTTCAGCACTTCTCTGCTTATCATTTTCTTTCTGTAGTAGGATGGACACAGTTCGGTGAGGAAGAGCGACACTTCAAACTTAAAAGCTCTGGGGATAAAGCAGATGAACTTACCGGTCGTTAAAATCAACATTCAAGTGTTTGTTCAGGTACTCGAGAATGTCTTCCTCGCTCAGTGGAATGAAGCTCCCGTACTTCCCATAGAAACGTTCGAGGTATTCTAGGGGTGTAAAAAAAAAAGAAAGAAAAGAAAAGCTGATCATGTTAATAAAACGAGACACAAGGCCACAGCTTGAGAGCTGCAGATGAGCAGAGCCATACCGTGTAGGAGTTCTACAATGTCTTCCTGCTGGATTTCGGCTGAACGTGGCTGTGAGAGATTATCTCGCTCTTCTTCTGCATCGGCGTGAAGCCGTTTGCAGTAACGGTGGTCCCTTAAAGCCTTTGTGTTTAGAAAAACTGTGTACGCGGCATGATCGATTTCCATAGCATCCGTGTCTGCGGGAGGATCCGATGTTGCGAAGCTGCTTTCTGCGGCCGGACCTACGGATTTTTCCATACAGTTACTGTGTAAGTTCGGACTGTAATGCGTGCCGTCCAGAGGCGTTGTAGAATCACAGTGTGCATCCAAACCGGCTTGAGTAATACTGTGCGTGACAGAACTGGGCTCTTTTGAGTCACTGAGTTGAGTGCAATCAGCATCATTGCTTTCACTGTTAGTTTTTGGACTATGCTCTGGACTGGATGCGGTGCCATTGTGCAGAACAGTGTTGTGAGGAACAATCTGTTCCCCACTGAGTGTCGGGACTGGTTCAGGAAGTCTTACTTGCTGCATTTCACACACAGTCATGGTGTCTGTGGTGTCTGGTGTTGAAGCTAGGTCTACAATCGCAAGACTCGAATGGTTGTCACTGGTCACCTCCACCTCATTAGCCACCTCTTTCTTCTTGCGCCCACGTTTCTTCGTGATCGGTCCGTGACCCATAGTGTGAGGTTTGGTGTTTGACCCGCAGCAATCGCATAACTTGGGCACACGTTTCCTCCGTGCGCGGCCATTCTCCGACATCTCGGCTGGTGCCGGCTTTACCTGGTCGGAGCTGTTATGAACTTGGACTCTCATATCCAGCCTTGCCCATTCCTCCAAGGCCTCCCTGCTGGCCTCTGCCTGCCTGCTTTAGCAGTTCTCCAGCATTAGGCTTCTCCAATGTGGAATTCAAGCTGGAACTGCACTGCACTGCAAAGAAAACAAACCAACAAGCGCTCCAATAGATATGGGCTGTTACATGTTCAGGAGCAGGTTTCATGCAACATTATTTGTGTATATTTTTAACTGCAGTAACAACAGTGTCAGTGACATTCATTGTGGTTTTCCGGAGAAGACACTTTTATACAGACACGCTTATCAAGCTGATGTGGAATTCTGTACAGAAAGTATTTCACATCCAATTACAATTACATATTTTTCAAAAAAAGCAATTCATATCTGAAAAAACCCTCCAAAAAAAAAAAAAAACACTTCTGTCCTCCACATGTAATATCTACTTTCCGGAGAAGACATTTTTGACAGACAAAGGATCCCTACAAAGCAATTTAGACTATAAATTGAGCTTACAAGCAGTAGAACATCTTTCTATATTGTATGAAAACCCCTTCAAAAGTAAATGTTAGCAAGTTGTAGTGCAATTCAAAATTTTATCGGGTAAAAGCTACTATTTTTATTACAGTGGCGAGAATTGCATTCTGAACTTGGTCAAAATTTGAGCACTATTTTCCTGTTTATCGGAAGTGAGAAAAGATTTCACTGGTGTAGCTGGTACCACTCTTCTTCTATTCAACAATAAACAAGAGAAAAGTAAGAGTTGGGCACCTCTACGCAGCCATAAAACTATTACATCACTGTCAATCACACTATTATTAAACCACTCGACTAACTTGTAGTTGCTTCAAAGCATAATGGTCCTGGGTTCAAGTCCCAGCCTTGAGCGATTCTGTGTTAAGTTTGCATGTTCTCCGCTTGCTTGTGTGGGTTTCCTCCGGTACTTTGGTTTCCTCCCACAGTCCAAAAACATGTACAGTAGGCTAACTGGTGGTCGTGTGTGTTGCCCTGCAACAGTCTAACGAGCTGTTCAGGGTGTAACCCGTCTTCACCCAACGTTGGCTGAGATCTCCAACCTTTCCGCAACCCGGGCAGGATTAAGCAGTTGGTCAAACGAGTTAATGAGTGTTTATCTGCCACAAAAATCTGACAGGGGAGGAAATGGTGACAAGCAGGAGATGATTTTTCTGATCACTTGCTCAAGTTTGAGCAAAATGCTAATTGAGTGTCTACACATTTCTTACAAAACAGGCCTGAAACTCGTATGTGTTGCTGTATTATTGTGTGTCATTTGTAAAAAATAAATAAATAAAGAAACAGATTAATGAAAATATTAAGGACATGTTATAAGATTTGCTGAGTTTTTCCTCGACTGTTTTTTTTTTTTTTTTTGGCTAAACCGCTCATCAACTTCTGGGAAAACTTTGTTTGCCCGAATAGCAAACATGCAATGATGCTATGGTTAACATTATACATTAAACACAATGCTTAACAAATGATGTTAAATAAACCAAAGCACGGGATGCTGTTGACTGCCCAGCACTTTAACAGAATGGCTTGCATCACTGAATGCATCGCTGCAGGCTTCCATGTTAGTGCACCAATGTTTACAGTTTAGCTTGCTAAGCAGCTAGCAAGAAAAAGGTTTTTTTTCACACCTCTTGCCATATGACCAACAGAACTAGCATGTCCGCATTAACTCACTCAGGCACCCATGTGCAACCCAAAACAGTCGAGAGCATTTCATTCAAAAACATACCTTATTTGAGAGTTAGCCTAGCTGCTCAAGTGTATAAATGGAGAGCACGGTTGCTAACGATACTGAGTTTTCAAGTATAACTGCAGCACAATTAGGCAAGCAATAACCATTTTCTTTAAATCTGTCCGTATGCCCCTAAACAAACGTGTCAATCTTATAAAAAGCTTCTAAGATAACTCGCGCCTACAGTATTTGAATCGTTATATTTGTATATTTATAACGAGATTTTCCGTCGCAGTAGTAAACCGACTACGTCGCAGGATGATTACGTCACGTAATTTATTCAAAGCAATGAAAATGTCTCCATCTAGTGGACAGGAGCTATTTCCCCCTCAACTGGTGCTTTAGGAGCTTTATGTAGATAATATGGATTATAGAGTGACGACAAAATAATAAATAATAAATAGGAAAATGAATATTTTTTGAGAATATAAAGAAATAAAAAACAAAAATCAAAGATAAAGTCAACAAATGCGAATTAAAAGAATAAATAAATGCACACATTAGAAGGGGGTGCAACCTTCCAAATTTTTTATCTCTCCATTGGCTTCCTGTAGCTGCTCGCATTAAATACAAACGCTAATGCTTGTCTACAAAGCCAGAAATGGTCCTGCACCCTCCTACCTCGCAGCACTTATCACACCCCACACAGCACGGTGTGCTCACAGATCCTCTAGCACTGCTAGACTGGTCCTTCCTTCTACCAAGGGTCAAGGGGAAAATGCATCTAAACTCTTCTTTGTTCTGACTCCAAGGTGGTGGAATTAATTTCCTCTGGATGTTCGGACAGCTTAGTCACTGGGTATCTTTCAATGACAGCTGATAAACTACCTTTTTCAGCAGTACTTAGACTAGCACTATGTTTTTTACACACACACACACACACACACACACACACACACACACTTTTTAAAGATCGGAAGAGCATAGTGGAAGGAAAGAGTGTT
>JBCNYG010000002.1:27299270-27313359 GCA_039654305.1 Porochilus rendahli | reverse complement strand
ATGCGAGAGTGGGGGTGGGGTGTAGATGTGTGCTTTTGCGATCTCACACACACACACACACACACACACACACACACACACACACACACACAGTCTGCAAGTTAATAGAACTGCTTTGGTGAAGATCAAAGTGGCATCGTTTGCTATTGTAAAGAAATTTAATGGAACTTTGGCGGCTACTAATGACTTTTCCATCGTCTGGAATTGACCTTGGGCTCATTTCAGACTTCTGCTCTGCTCTGCAGCGATTATGGTTTTGCTGTTCATTAAACTAGCATCTTCACTTGAGTTTTTTCAGTGGAAGTGTTATGGAGGAGTGGAAATAACTGTGGCATACACAGCACATGTTAGTGTTTTTTCTCGCTCCCAGGACACATGACTCCACTTATCAGCTCATTAGTAAGACCTTCATGTTTTTAATTTGGGTTTGTTCGGGCAGACAATGCGCTCGTAATGTGCAACACTTGTAGAGATGCACATGTAACAGCAACCTTTCACAGAAATTTAATCCAAACTGGTCCCAAGGATTACTGAATTTGGGACCATACTGTATTGGGAATAAAACGGTATCGTAATGATCCTAGACAGGCATACTGGTAATAAAATTACTCACTCACCCATTTGCTAAAATTATGAATCCTACTATTAGGGTAACTGGGAAGCTGGAGACGATCTCAGCCCACACTGGCTGAAGGTGGGGTACACCATGAACAGTTCGCCAGATTATCGCAGAACCAACACGCAAACACACACAACCATTCACCCTCACACTCACAACAGGGTTGATCGGAAACAGCCAATAAGCCTAACGCGCATGCATTTGGACTGTGGGAGGAAACCGTAGTACATGGTGGAAACCCACACAAGCATGGGTAGAACCTTAATGGTGTGAGGTGGACTATGCTACCGTGCCACCACGCACTACCCCACAGGCTAAACTGATCATGTGATTTATTATTTTTTTGTAGTAAATATTCATGGTTCGTTGTATGTGCTGTACCTCATAGCAGTGTGCCATTAAGCTGTGGAGTGTTTATCATCCTGGCAACTGAGGGCCCGCTGCCTGCTTCAGACAGCGCCTGCACCTGCACCTTGTACACGCTCTTTGGCTGGAGCTCCTTCACCCTGACCGAACGCTGATCCTGCAAGTGAGATGGGACATTTAAAAAATCAATGGCATGATTCGTTAGATCTTCACCAGATCATCATCAGTGTGTCATGATTTAGATTTTTTTTAGGTTTAGATTTGCACATATGATTCACTTTTGATTTGTAGATAAGCTGCAAATTATCACAAAGTAACTTCACAGACATGGATCTGCAAAACATCTCTCATTCGGACATATTTGTGGCAAGAAAAGAGATGAGTACAGGACATCCGTATTCAGGTGGATGTATCCTGAGTATAAACTCTTTTTCAGAAACACAGATGTACCCCATGTAACCTAAAGTACTGTATAGGGAAGATTGACCATCACAGTCATATGAGATTCTTCCCGAAATCATTGGCACAATATTTTAGATCGTCTTTCTAAGCTCAAATGCTACGATTTCCAAGGAGCTGAGACCAAACCTGTTCCAGGATGCCCCTGTGGACAAAGTCAGCTTTGCTGAGGTTGGTGTGGTAAAGCACGTACGGCCTTATCTCTTATTAGACACCGTTGGGAATTAGCTGTAATGCTGACTGCACCCCAGGCGGACACTTGCTTGACCTCACTGCTGTTCTTGTAAATGAATGAGCAAATCCACACCCAAGGTGAAAAGTGGACTAAGTGGATGTAAAATCCCATGGTCTTGGAAGGGAATGGTCAGGTATCTTCATGCTGTTTGACCATACAGTGCACCTCAAACTGTTGTACTCCACCGATTTACCCTAAAATCAAGACTCCAACTGTGTCACCATCAGTCTCACCTTGTGTATTTCTTTAGTACTGGCATCCGGTACAGGAATAGCAACTCTCAGAAATTCCTCATATGGTACTTTATCTCATCTCTTTAACTGTTACACTGCTGAGTTTTCCATTATAATACAGTACTGTAGTGCTGTTTTATAAGAATTTTTATTGTGTAGCATCTGTATTCAGGGTGGCACAGTGGCGTAGTGGTTAGCACGTCCACCTCACAGCAAGAAGATAATAGGTTCGATTCCCAGGCTCGGGCATTTCTGTGTGGAGTTCTGCCTATGCTTGTGTGGGTTTTCTCCAGGTACTCTGTTTTCCTCCCACATTTGTTGGCTGAGATAGGCTCCAGTCTTCCCACGACCCTAGTAGGATTAAGCGGTTCGGCAAATGAGTGTGTGAGTAGGTGTGGATCTGTATTTAGCCATTGAAGTGGCTCCCCACATTGCTCATATAGCAGCAGGGAGCCGATTGTACTGGCTTGCCACAGTTGTTGTATAGACAGTCATGAGCCACTATAGTGATAACATGGCAGTAACAGTAACAGCAGCGTAGCAGTTAAGGGTCTAGAAACATATATATATATATATGTGTAAGTTAAAATTTCTAGCCAGTTAATCATGCAGTCTTTTGGAGCTTCCAATAAATCTTGCAACACTCTAAACACTTACAGACGCCAGATTTAGCGTTTGAGAGCTGAGTGAGTCTTGAGATTTGTTCACACGGCTACTGGAGACTTTGACCCAGGAGAACTGAAACCCAGTGATGGGGGTCTGGCCGGGTGTGCTATCAGACACCTGCCAGCTGAACAGACCATCCAAGGAGTCGTTTACTGTCTGAAACACTGCTGACAACTTCTCGGGACGTTGAAGAGCTTTCTTTGCCTGCAGATGGCGCTCTAGGACAAAGATAATCACCATTAGAGACACGCAAGAGACCTGTATAGCCTGTAGCAGTTGATCACAAATGCCTAGTCAAGAACATGACGGACGTCTAAGGGCAGTTAACTTAGATAGGATCCAGCCTTCCCGTAACACTACAAGGATTAAGCAGTTGGGTAAAGGAGTGAGTGAGTGAGTGAGTGAGTGAGTCAGATTACTGTGTGACATAAAAACAACACCAAAAAAAATACATTAGTGAAGCTACAAATGGGATTTCGCTCTGTGCTAAGGAGGGGTACATCGTGAACAACTCGCCAGGCCATCGCAGGACAAAACACACGCAACCATTTACACTCACACTCACACCAGGGGCAATCTGGAACAGCTAATTAGACTAATGTGCATATCTTTGGATTGTGGAAGGAAACCGGCGTACCCGGAGGAAATCCACAAAGCATGGGGAGAACATGTGGCAATTCCGTCGCTGAGCCTGGGACCTGAACCCAGGGCCTTTTTGCTGTGCTAACAAGTACACCACCATACACTTGATATTTTTTTAAACTGCTGTTCACTGCATCACACTCAGAAAAAAAAAAAGACTGTCTGCCCTCTTCCACACGCATCACTCCCACCTAGAGCGCACATCCAGTTTTGAAATCATGGTTCATAATGAATCGCTGAAGTAATGCACTTTTAACAAGCTCTACTGCGACTGCGTTTCAACCATACACTTCTTTAGTACACTGAAGCGTAAATTATCATCTGAGGTAATCAAACTTTTAAAATGCCATGGCGCCAAAAGCTTGCCTCACCATCATGGGCACAAGACAGTAGTTTCTTCCCACGGCCTTTCGAAGTCGAGCACTGTGGGGTACTGACAGAGGTCACGGCCCCGGTCTTTTCTCCATGCTCAGAGAGTGGTGTCACACTTACTTTGTACTTACAGGCAAAGAGAAGGCCTGTGATGACAAAATGCGTGCCCTAGAGGAAAACAGGAACATGATGTAACAAATTGTGACACCAGATCTTCCCAGACATAAAAATACTCCACGGATGAAGAAAGAAATAAAACATAATAACATATTAATACGGATACAATCATAAAACAAGCATAAAATGTGCGAAATAATGTGGTGCAGTGAAGGAACACTGAGGCACCAAGGCTACATTTTTGAGCAGCTCGTCTGATGTGAAATCAGACACGGATCCCTTTATCCACACTGTATTTGTGTTATATAAAAAAAATGGCTGTGGGTTTTCACACATTTTCATTACCTTTCCTACCAGCCCATGACTGATTATGTCTGGAAACATAACCCTCTAGGCTGCTATAGCATTAAATAGCATATATCTAGGCTTGAACAAGGGCTTTATGGTAACATAGAACCCTCGGTGAATAAACCACCCTGTTATATGAGCGGATATTAATAGACAACGTGCAGGCCTTGATAATGACCTCATATCTTTGGTGTTGGCCATTGAAAAGTAACACAATAACATTGAGTAATGTTAGCGTATTGTACAAGCTTCTGATATTCCATTACCGAGCATTCCTTTACGCCGTCCAAACATGCACGCCTGGTACATTTTCCAGCTTATTTGTAATCGTGAAAGCCTTTCCTTCCTGCTAAAATTAAACACCTTCAAGTCGTCCAAGCAGCTCACAATGAAGTTGCATGTAGGTGTGGTGCATTGTTGCTAAAAGTGACTGGGCAAGGACCACCTCATCCTGCTGCTGGAAAAGCAAACAGCCCGTGCCCAGCGCATTCCTATGTTTATTAAACAATATACAGTTTCTCTTGCACTCTTGCTGGTTGGTAGGTTGGAGTGCAGGTCATCCAGGGTGTCTCATATCCACCAGCTTATTATGTGACCTCGCTGAGTTATATATGAAAAGTATTTCCAGACTAATGCAAGATAATGCGCTGACTTTCTTCATTTGTATCTGAGCCGACAGGTCACGTGAAACAAGATGTTTCTTACAAGAATCATTTCTAATCATTTCTACACGTGTTCTGACAGTCCAGCATAGAAAATAGGTAGTTATCGTACCTGTACGGAAGCCGTTCTCTCTCTCTTGGTCACATTATTAGCACATACCTCCGGAAACCAACTTAAACGGTATGAACTGGAACCCCTCTGGTTTTCTACACAGAGAAATATAAGAACACGTTGTATATTAGTTCGGTGTCCTGGTTAAACTTTCAAAGGCCGTGGCCAAAGAGCTGCCTGGACATATTTTAAGGGACATGCTGCTGCCTCATGTCCTCTTCCTGTTCCGTGTCCAAGCTGCATTACATCTTTCATTAAACTCATCTCCTACAGTGCATCAGGTTGTCAGAGGCCCAGAGAGCCATGTCCCGCCCATCTGCTTTTCATTTCACAGCCATACTGATATTATTAAATCTGCCTTCATATGTCTATTCACAAGATAGCGGTAAATCAACACCCCCTCTTTATGATACGCTGTGGTTTCTGCACAACTCGCCCGCTCCATCTTTGAAGAGCATCACATCGTCAAATGAGTGATTTCTCAACATGCTTACTATACAAACTGAAAGTAATGTGTTGGAGGAGGTACAGACGAGACACCCCAATGAGTGTCTGTTTATGTAGAATGAATAAAATTCACGTCAGGCTTGTGTCTTTGTAATGCTCTTCAATAAAACATTAGTCACTACGCTGCTTTTCTTTGGCTCCCAACGATTCAAGGACACGGACAGACCATCTGTGAAATTGCAACGGCTGTCCAGCACAGTTATGATCTGTATAACTGGGGTGAGGACAACATAGGCAATTTAAAATTCAATTTGATATGGTCGCTGCCTGATGGAAACTCTTCACGAGCTCCTGATTTATGCCTTCTCCACCAGCGTGTCTCGAATCAAGTGAAATTTTTATTGACCTGATGTTAAAAGGAATGGCTTAACATGCCTCCAGGACCACAGTGCAGTATAAAATATGACATGTTGACTCAGTTCACACATCTACACCACAGCTACACACAGCAGAAGTAAGCTAAGAGCTTTTGTTTTGGCTCCACTTGCCTGGAAGTCGACTCTTCCAAAACACCTTGACCTGCAGCTGGTTGTTGTGGTAGTGCGGAGCCGCGGCCTCGAGTCGGAGGACTCTAGGAGTCGAGCGGGAGAGGGGCAGCTCGTTGGAAAAGTCCCGTGAGACTGCCGAGGAGCCTGCCATGAGAACACGAGATTCACGTTTACCAAGTGGAATTCATTTAACACATGACCCTTTCGGGGCCTTTTTTTATGATTGCTTGCCTGATCGCAGATTCTCTGTAGGAGTGCACGATGGAACATTTTTAAAAATGGAAGCAGATGTAAGGCCCAACAAATATGGAGACACCCGAAAATAATTATTCAGTTTAGCCGAACAAACAGGGTGAATAGGACACATTCATAAAAGAAATGCTACTGCGTATTATATGCAGAAGTCATTCAGTGCCATATCTGTCAGCTGCTTAAGCTTCACCTCATTAATACTTGGTGATTCAATAGGTAGATGACATTGATTTAAATGAATCTAATTTATATTACAAGCAATGTTTAAAAAGATATCCGGGGGGACCTTGGAAGGCTGATAGAAATGGAGGAAAAACAAAAATAAAGATTTAAAAATGTGCACGAGGGAGCAATAATAATTGAGGTGCAAGGAAAATATAAATTGCATTGTTGAGTTTTGAAAAATGAAATAAATCTTGACATTTTTTAACCTGCCAGGACGCACGAAGCCAAAGCACAGACTGGACTCAGTAAATTTTCGTGCTTCTTTGCTGCGCGTCTGGAATTAGTCTTGGCAGAATTAGCGAATGATTTATAAAGCATAATTAAAAACAGAAAACAACAACATGAATGGAGAAACTCCTCTTTGCTATGGAAAGTTTTTTTTTGTGCTGAGGTATAGAAGTGATGTTAACTAAAGCCCTGGTGGAGTGTTTCAGTCAGGGCATCTCCATAAAGACTCCCTTTAGTGACCCACAAATCAACTGAAAACAGATAAGAACTCATCCAGCGTGTTGATATACGCCAGGAAACTGCTACTTGTACGACAGGTTAACTGCTTTCATCTGAGAAATAAATGACCTTGTTCTAGATTCCAAAAAAGTAAACCCCTGTAAGGAGACACTGTACGGCATGTGGGGCATCCTCCAATAAAGGTTCCTTGTGTTTTTAATGGCACTGATGTTGTGTGATCATCAGCGACAATGATGGAATGAGGAGAAGAGAACAAAGAGAGCAAATGTTCAGATCTGACAGCCATCCTGTTTAATTTATGCTTCTGGCTTCAAAGCTTAAGACATGGGATAAGACCTGTAAAAAAAACCCAAGTCATTAAACTACACGAGCTCTCCAGCGCTTTTGAGGTAAATTACATTCAAGCAAGCAGAAACAGAAACAAATGGCCCTTATTCATTTTTATCCAGCCCTCACCGGTGGAAGCAGCAGTTTTGAAGGAGAGCTGTGCACGACCACTCTTCAAGCGCTTCTGTCCCCAAAAAGAAACTGCTTGAATGTTCACCAAGTAGTATGTGTCAGGCTGGAGTCCACCCAGCTCCATCTCTGTCAAAGTCTATGCAATAAGGAAAAACACAAAATGAGAGTTAAATAGGAATAACAACAATAATAATGATAATAATAATAACAACGATAATGATGATGATTGACGAGACGGTGGAGTAGAGGTTAGCACGTCCGCTTTACAGCAAGAAGGTCCCGGGCTTGGCAAAGGCATTTTTGTGTGGCGTTTGTATAGTCTCCGGGTACACTGGTTTCCTCCCACAGTCCAAAGATATGCACATATGAGTAATTCGCTGTCCCTAGATGTGAGTGTGTGAACGTGTATGGTTATGTTTGTTGCCCTGTGATGGACTGCTGAACTGTTCGGGGTGTACCTTGCCTTTACACAGAGTTGGCTGAGATAGGCTCCAGCCTTCATGACCCTAGTAGGATTAGGCTGTTCAGCAAATGAATTAATAATAATGATATTAATACAGTAGGGCATAGTGGTTAGCATGTCCGCCTCACAGCAAGAATATCCCAGGTTTGATTCCTGCGCTCGGGTGTTTCTTTGTTCACCCCGTGCACTCGTGAATTTCCTCCGTGCACTCGGGAATTCCTCTCACAATCCAAAAACATGCACATTGGGCTGATTGGCTGTTCCAGATCACCCCTAGTCTGAGCTCAGCAGCTGAAATGCCGCCAGCCTCCCCACGACCCTAATTAGAGATAAGTGGCTTAGAAAATGAATGAATGAATGAATGAATGGATCAATATTGTCTCACCGTCACAAACTTCTCGCATTACAATCTTATTATTAGGGTTTTCCTGACTTAATAATTATTAAGGTTTTGACCAGAAGTTCAGCCAGCTGAAGAATTCCCCCCTGTGCTACATGAATGAGTGCCACCTGAGCCAGCTCTTTGAATTGTATTTATTGCATACTTACCACATAAGAAGCGATAAGCAATAAGTGACCATGCAAAGTCAGTGAAAAGACACGAAATGTGAAATGAGCATTGAGCAATGCAAAATAGGTGGGTCAGAGTTCAACTCAGCTGAAATTTCACTTGATGCGATTCAAGCAATAACCTACAATTAACTGACAATTGTCGTCAAACAATTTGTGTGTCGCTCATTTCTTCCTGTTTGGATGCTGCCTCAGTAACAACAATAGTAGTGATGGTAGCGGTGATAGTAATAGTAGCGCTAATAAAAACAGTAGTATTACTTGTAGAATTCATTCATTCACTGATTTGTGAAACTGCTTAATTAGGGTTATGGGGAGGCTAGAGCATCTCTTAACCGACACTGAACAGCTCGCCAAGCGATTGCAGGGCAACACTCACAACCATTCACACTCACATACGCACCTGGGGCAAACTGGAACAGCTGATTAAGTTAATGTGTCTTTGGACTGTGGGGGAAAACCATGGCACCCGAAGGAAACCCACATAAGCACAGGAAGAAAGTGTGCAAACTCCACACACAAAAAAGTCCGAGCCCAGGACTCGAACCCAAGACCTTCTTGTTGTGAGACGGACATGCTGACCACTACGCCACCTTGCCGCCCCCTGTTGTAGCTGTAGTAGTAGTATTATTAGTAGCGATAATTATGCAAGTAAGAATTAGTTGCAACTGTAGTCATAGAGTAGTAGTAATAGTACTACTGTACTATAGTAATACTAATACTACTAGTAATAATAGCAATAGTAATAGTAGAAATAGCAAAAGTACTGCTACTACGCAACTACTATCAATAGCAGATATATACCATGATCACCGTATCTCCGTATATTCTTTCTCTCCTTGAGTAAGTATATTCTTTATTTCTCTTATTATGATTGACAGGATCTAAACAGAAGTCTAAACAGGCGTTCAGTCTCTAAGGCTGTAGACCAAACCGACTAGCCCTCAGCTAAGTCATTGATTCTCCAGTTGTGGCAAGTGAGATCCAGGCTTTGCGACATTAATGGTGAAAAATGAGCTTTAATAAGTTCATGCTTTTCCAGATAGCCAAAACATGTGTTTCACAAGTGTGCAGATAAATGAGCCCAGTGAAACTTGCGTGAAGCCCTCCCATGTCACCACGGAGCCATATGTTATGACTTTCAGAATCTGAACTCTATTTTAACTCAAGGTCCAATGGGAAATTGAGTTTCTGCTCAGACCAAACCCATGCAGAGATGAGCTCAGTGTTAGGCGAAATAGTCCTTTTATGCTGGTATGAGGATAGATCACTGTGTAATGTCACAGAGGTGAAGGTAAGGAATAAGAACTGGATGCTGCGTTGGAATTCCAGGCTCATTAATACCTGATGCCATGAATTTTCATTCCTTTTACTGCAATGTCATAAATCTTCATCAGGATTCTGCTGGCTTTAAACCGTTTGCTGTGTTTTCAATGCTTCCTTTTACACGCCGTGCAAAAAAAAAAAGTCAACTAGCCTTTCGGTGAAAATTCCACGTAAATGCTTCAGGCTCCAACACAAACATTTTTATAGGGCAGCTCGTAACAAGTGGTCTAACATTCTGTAAATCCCACCCGGCCCCTGGTAGAATATTTCTGTTACTGATGAGGTCAGTGAAAGTTATGCAGCACAGATACAAGAAGGAAGAACGCATACTGGAATAGACGTGTCCTGGGTTCCAGGATATGATGGAGGAGTAACACTGTATGGTGGACTTTTCCCCAGTAATGTCTATCCTGTCTTGGTTCACAATAATTGGAGTGAAAAAAAAAATAAAAAAGTGTCTGCAATTGCCTTGGCTGTTGTTCTTCAATGTGGGAATGAAGTTGGAGTCCCTGTAAAAATTCCTAGCAATCCTGTGGCGGAGGACCCATCTCTATCATCTCAATCACAGAAATGGAATTAAATGAAAAAAAAAAAAAAACATAATGAGATTTTAAGGGTATGCGAGTGGTCTCTCAGTCAACCATTAAAAGTCAGTGTGGATTTGGCACTGCTCGAACAGACTGCGGTCCTGTATCACATTCCGCCATCAACCTGTCTTCTTCTGTTAACCTAACCATTCAGACAAATGAGCACGAAAAGAGCTTGATACTTATGTTGGACTAATATCGCCATTGTGTTAAATGGTGCATACTTCTGAGCTCATTTCATGCTCGGATGACAAAGATATAAAGCCGTGGTCTTTTTTGTTTTAACTTCACTGTGTTCTTTGGATGAAAATATTTGTTAACTCCAGGAGGCTCAAATATGATTTTTTTCCCCCTTTTACATCTCTAATAGGTTTCACTTAAAAGAAAGCACGATTTTTTGAAACCTGTCTCCGAAAAAACAGCCCTTTTTTATAGGCTACTGTTCGGTGCAATGGATGGCTTTCTCAGCCCCAGAAGTTATTGCATTGTAAAAACAAATTACCTAATCAAAACCATTTGAGAGTTGCGGCTTCAAGGAGAGCGCTTAGGTTACTGTAAAATACGATGATCACAAGAGCAGATGGCGTCTTTGTACTACAGGCTTTTTGCGGAGAAATAAATACACTTTCTAGCACTTTAGGAGGACGCAGGTGGTGCACACGAGTTCAACACCTGCGCTGGCTAAAACGGTGAGCCTGAACAGCCATGGTGAAGCCATGAAGATAAATTCTGTAGACCCAATTTAGATTTAGGACTTCCTCAGAAACCCTTCCTCAGGGTTCACAGGATAACAGTCTCCTATCTTTGCAGGTGCTAGATGATTTCCTTAAGTGAAAGATACAAACAGATAATTCATAATCCTCAACAGCTGGGGAAACCTAAAAAAAAAAAAAGCCCTCACAGGACCTCATTGGGCTTTGGCTCGGGTGTTCGCACTCGTTTTTCTCCAAAACACATTTTAGACGCACAAAAGATATATTCGATTCGAAAACCCTCCTGCCGGCTAGCAGTGAAGGTGAGACAGAAAAATATGGTCAGATTTCGAAGCCAGACTTAGAGCAGCGCTTGGCTTCCGAGTCAGATGAGATATGAGCTGCACTGGGGAAGCCTTACCCCGTCTGCGACCCTGTTGCTTTCCTTTCCACTCGGGCCGCTCCAGGTCACTTTGTAATGGTGGAGCTGCAGGTCTCCCTCTCTAGGGGGGTCCCAGCGAAGCAGCACGCTCACGCTGCCGTCAGCGTTCACAGTCTGATTCTCGGCGCTGATGTTCTGCGGCCTCTCTGGGGGCAACGGGTCTGTAGCGGGGAGAAATGAGAATGTGCATTTTAGATTACTGAATCTGATCACATTTGTTTTTGCTCTCTTGATGTGGCCTATAGCCAGTGGGAGTGGAGAAAGTCCATGCAAGCCAGAAAAGGATGCAAATCAAGAACTCATGGAAACTGCAAGGTCGATGAAGATTGAAGTCAATGAAAAAAGCCGTCTTACAGTACTGTGCTGCTGGGTTCACTTTCGCTTCCTTTTTTATACTTAGCCAAAAGAAGGAGCTCAGCAGGATGTTACACCCAATTAAATTGGGTTTATACAATGCACCAGCTAATAATTTAAAGAAAATGCACTTATTCAGTTATTCAGCGAACACGATAAATTGTTTGTTTGACAGAATTACAATGAAATATCATCAGAAACAGAACTGGATGTCATTGTCCTTTTTTTTTTTTTTTTTTTGGTCTCTGTTATTCTGCTTTCATGGTCTTTCATGGTTCTTGGCTGCATATGGAATGTTTTCGCAAGCCTGCACCACAGCTCAGCAGGCCATATGTGTGAGTGCATGTGTGTCATTGTGTGTGTGTGTGTGTGTGTGTGTGTGTGTATTCATGGTGGATGACTCTTCAGTGGAACAGATACACGTATGATGAATGAAGACTCAGTCTCTTGCCACTGGGTGGGGTGGATAAGCCTTCCACACAACAAGGCAACCAGGGGTGTCGAAGTCCTTCTGTCTGAACACGTATAGAGATCTGGTCCTCATTTTACAGCAGTTTCACCTCATCACAATATTTTGGAAAGTTGCTAGGCGTACAACGTATACACACGACAATATCGTTCCATTGTAATTGACTTAATCTACACTAAACATGAGGAAATGTTCAGACAGAAAACTTTTCAGTATCGGCAAGTAGCGTTTCACCTGGAACACATTTTTACCTTTGAAACCATGCAATCTGATTTCGTTTCCACCAGGCATGGCAGAGCAACATTACCCACTGTAAACACTTAAACGCTTACTGCAGATGGCCTTTAGGGTGGGATTCTAAACCTACTCAGCATCCATACCGAAACAAAGGCTCCATTTCGTGCTGTGGAGCAACCCCCGACCAACACACGTGGCCCTGGTGCATGCTTTAAGGTCGCAAGCGGAAAACTGTCACTTGGATTCTTTTCTCACCGAGTCATATAGCCTGGGAGAAGGAACCTTTCATCTTCAGATATCCTTGAGTAATGGCAGCTACGCACGTGACCTATGACCTACGGCATTCTTCATGCACCCCCGCACCCCTGCCACTCAGATGTCCCATGGCAATTTGATGAAAGTTGCATGTTTTGTGACCCCAAGGAAGGGGGAAAGAGAGCCATATGGTGAAAAAAAAAAAGAAACGCAGGCTCTACAAAGTGTTATTAGGTATGTATGTTCACTCTGAGTTGCAATATCTGCCATAGGGAATAGTTTCTCTAGAATTTAACAGAATACCAAAGGTCTGATTCCCACAGAAAATGGCAAGTCGTGAATTAGCGACAGACTTCATTTCGAAGGACAAAAGCATCGACATAAGCATCAACAAAAGACTTTCAGCACTGTGCTTTTTTTAATACTCTACATCGTTCCAAGTGCTGGTAATCTTTAAAAATAAAACAAGAATTGATTTGAGTCATTACTGGTGATGGCTTCAGTCTGCATGTAATTATAGCTTGGAGTTGGCCTTTCAATAGACTCACTTTTGCAACGTGCCAAATCAAGCACCCCTGTGGTCTGAGACGACGTGAAGCACGTCCTGGAGAAACTTGACTGCACCATAAATTGTAATCAAACAAATAAGACTAAACAAATAAATAAATAAATAAAACCCCAGATACGATTAGAAAACTTCATACTAAACACGTCCTTGTTTTCGCCCCTGTGTATTTGTTTGCTGCATCCATGGAAGGAGTCTATCCAAGAGCGTCTCTCCATACACTGAAGCACAGTGAAAATCTGACACAATATCTGCTCGCCAGACTCTCAGCATGAGAGATGGGGTGTATGTGTTAGGGTGTGTGTATGTGTGTGTGTGTGTGTATACGTGGGAGTGTGAGTGGGCTGTGATGATGTACAGGCTGTGGATTCTTCTGGCTTCAGGCAGGCCGGTTTTACGGCTGACGCTGCAGTGTTGCCGAACTGCTGTGAAGGATTTGCACGTTCATCTCTAACTCCCCATAACTCGTCTCACTCAGCGGTGTCCCAGCAATCTACACGAAGGCTTTGCCCATGTTACTAAGCATCTGACAAAAAAATTTTATGTGCAAACTTGATCAAAATGCCAGTAGATGCAGTAAATCATCGCTGGGATTCAATTTGTCGAGGAAGAAAAAAATGTAGCGGTTTACCTCGTGTTGAGAAGAAGTGCTTGCTGGGAGTGGTGAAGCCGCGTGTGCCCTGGCTGTTGACCGCACTCACCCGAAACTGGTACCACCTGTGGGGCCGAACGTCCTTCAACAAGGCCCGCTCTTCCATTGTCTGGCAGAGAGAGAGAGACAGAGAGAGAGAGAGAGAGAGAGAGAGAGAGAGAGAGAGAGAGGTCCTAGATCATAGATCTCCTCAAAACAAACCAGCACAAGATCTCCATCAGTGCTATAATAACCAGTTGCGCGTGTG
>JBCNYG010000002.1:27275746-27295325 GCA_039654305.1 Porochilus rendahli | reverse complement strand
GTTTAAGGCTTAACCTTTATAAAAGATGATTTTTGGGGTGGTTTTTATATATCACTGATGTTCAGCTATTGTTGGGGGAGGGGTCTGGAACGTAACCCCGCGATAAACGGGGATTACTGTAAGAAGAAATGCCTTCTTGATAAGAGCGGTCAGAAGAGAATGAACAGACTGGTTCAAGATGACAGGAAGGCAATGCTAATTCAAATAACCACTCTTTACACTCATGCTGATTAGAAAGGCTTCTCAGAACACACATCACGCCAACACTCTGAGCTGGACGGCCCACAAAAGCAGGTTCCACTCCGGTCAGACAGCAACAGGAGTCTGAGACTGCAATGGGTACCATTTATATTTACAGCATTTGGCACACATCCTTATCCAGAGCGACTTCAATTTATCTGTTATTCATATAACTGGCAATTTGTGAGGGTGAAGGGCCTTGCTCAAGGACCCAACAGAGGCATCTTGATGGTATTGGGTCAGAGCTTGAACACTGACCACCTGCTCCCTGAACCTGAACTAATGATTAAACGATTGTCCAGTGAAAACAACAATTTGACACTTGTTTGAATATCAACAAACCTCATGTGGTGATCATTGACAGTGACATTGTGATCGTTATTTGCACACCTGTGAAGTACACGTTTAAACGTGCTTATTCACTTCCCAGGTATAATAAATAAACATGGAATAGAGTGTTATAGAATAGATAGAGTGACCCTTGCATGGCCTGCACCGGGCACCATGATATCCATAAACATCGCCGTCTCTTTTATTTTTCTTGAATTTGTACTGCACTTGCAGTGGTGGCCCAGTGGTAGGGTACTGGTGTACTGATCCAAAGGTTGTAGGTTCAAGCCCCACCATCACCAAGTTGTCACTGCTGTCCCCCTGAGTGCAGCTAACTGGGTTATCAAAGGCCAGCCATGTCTCTCACTGTCTGTAATGAAAGGCATGTAAATTTGCCGATCCACTTAATCTCAGCGGGTATAGGTGAAGTGGCCCCTGGACAACTCACCAGTCCATTGCAGGGCCAGCACACAGCCACTCACACTAACAACTAGGGGCAATTTTTAACAGCTAATTAACCTACTGTGCCTAGTGTGCATGCAAGCATAGGGAAAACATGCAAACTCCACACAGAAAAGCCCTCGCCAAAGCCCAGGATTCAAATCCTAGACCTTCCTTTGAGGCAGACGTGCTAACTACTACGTCACCATACGGTCCGGAAACCTTCGTCTTCAGCCAAACATGAAATAAAAATGGAAAATGAAACACACAGCCTATTCACTAGTAAATGGGCACCTTTAAAAGTATTGTTCACTTCAGTACACATGGCCAAAACATGTAGCTTTTTATTTATTTCATTTCAGATTTAAATAAAAGTTGACAATCGAGAATGATGATCTGTATGAAGGATGCTTTCAAGAACAGAAGAGCTTTCAGTGATGCAGTTTGGATTGCAGCTGCCTTTTGGCGTTTTGGAGGATTTATAGGAATAAATGTTCTACATTATAGATCACAGCGCTCATACTAATGCACCACTTAGGTACATATTTCATCCAAGTAGTTCCATTATCATAGCTGTAAACTCTGAAATGTCTATACAAATTAACCTCGAGTATTTGTCTGCTGTCTCGAAGGATCCCAAAACCAGAATCCTGTCACTCACACCAAGAAAATAAACGTCATTTTGATCCAGACACAGATGACGATAGTGTGAAGTACGTTAGTGGAAAACGTTTGTGGCCCGGAGTAGTGTTGCTGTTCTCTTACCATCAGAACAGTGTGCCAGGGTGAGGCGTCGTCCTCGCTGGGATGAATGCCATGGTTCCATCTCCTCTGCAGGATATACAGCACGGGTTCAATAGACACATTAAACTTAGACATCCATGTCACCTCCAGCTGTCCGTATTGGTCCTCGAAAAATGCCATGTCTTTCCTTGGCTTCAGGGGGACGCCTATGACACAAGGACGACACATGCAGGGAAGCACCTACTTAATGTTCTACTTGTTCGGCATGGTAAAAATGGTTGGAAAAGAGAACGAGACAGTAAATCAAACCAATGACGTTATGTTACAGTGCAACATAAAAATGGATCATTGATGCTCAGAGTATTAGAGCATACAGAGCATACAGATCTAACATTGTCCAATAAACACCAAGAACTTTATACGCTGGTTTGGTTTGCTGTAGGCATGTGTTATTATTGGGACATCTTAGCAATAGCTTCGGCCAATTTCGTCAGTTCTTTTTCGGGAATTCGTTGACTTTCCATCAGCAGAATAATCTTGTTTGTTGGATCTTACTCGGTTTGAGGAGTTGTGACGTGATTTTTTTACCCAAAAGGAGTAGCCAAAATGTTGTCTAAATATGCCATGAATGTCCAAAATACGTGCCTATACTTGTTAAATAAATTTTCAGCTTGAAAATAATAAGAAGTCGAGAGTTTTTGGAGAAAAAGCAGATTGAAATGGATAGCAACACAGACTTTTTGAAATCTTGTCGTGATGAACAGTTTTCAGGGATTGAAATCGCATTGCAAACCCCTCAACAAATTCAATGTATGAACCCGATTCATCTCTAGTATCCTTCGTAAACCAAATTTCCATCTATAAGAATGATTATGTCTTGCTTAATAGCGCCATCGGCGGCACGGTGGAACAGTGGTTAGCACACTAGCCTCACAGCAACAAGGTCCTGGGTTCGATTCCCGGGCTCAGAGTGTTTCTGAATAGAGTTTGCATGTTTTACCAGTGTTTGCATGGGCTCCCAGAGTCCAAAAACATGCGCAGTAGCCTGATTGGCGATTCAATATTCCCTCTAGATGTGAGTGTGAAGTGTTGGCCCTGCAATAATCTGTCGAGCTGTTCAGGGTGTACCCTGCCTTCACACAGTGTGTACTGAGATGGGTGCGAGCCTCTCACGTGGCCCTAATTAGGATTAATCAGCTTAGAAAATGAATGAATAATAGCACCACTGATTATATACAGGCCATTTTCTTTAAACAACCATAGCACTGCCCCTTTAACCTTTTATAGCTTATACTTTCGCTGATTACAATTTATTTGAATTGATAAACAGAGGCATGGAGCTTCATTTATAATTAGCCCCATTCATTCATGTACTATACTTTCAGACCCTCTATCGTACCTTTATAAAGGTTGGTTGGTGCTTGGCAGGTGTGGCCACAGCCATTGGAACAGCACTTCTTAGAGCCGGAGCACTCCCGGTCTGCACTGCAGCTCTCCACGCAGGCAGCTGCGAACCCTGTTGCCCTTTGAGGAGAAGGACAATCGCCCTGCTTTTGCATCTGCAGTGACTGCAAGAACTCAGCACTGGTCACACACTCGTGGTGCTTCTTTTTTGAAAAAAAGATACACACAGAGAGAGAAAGAGAGAGCACATAAGAGAGAGAGAGAGAGAGAGAGAGAGAGACGGAGACAGGGCAGGAGATACAGTGGTTAGCAGCAGACACCCACCCACGTTCCCTAGCCATAGCGGTTCCTTATGGGACACAGCCATGGCGTGTGCACACAACGTCACGCTCCAGCCAATGCTGGCACCGCACTACGTGAAGCCCGAATCAGACTCAATGCACACAGAGCTCTGTTTCTGAGGACACATCTGGCTGCGGGGTTCCTGACCGAGGCGCTTTGGAAACTGTTCATTTGCAAAACATCTCCAAGAATTACTTAACTCAATGCTTCTCTGAGTTGATGCAAGGCACATGTTTCTTTCATTGGGTGAATCACACAGTTGGGGGAAACAACAAAGCATGCAGCTTGTTTCTAATAAAGAAAGATTGAAAATTACACCAGAATACTTATTAGCCAATGGATTTGATATACTCCTGTTGTATTGTACTTTTTTTAAATAATGAGCATTCTTTGAGAAGTACTGAAACTTCAGGACTCAATTGTAGCAGTTATTATACATTCTGAGTGCACAATTACATTGTTTTGTCTGTCTTCTCTTAATATCTCAGCACTCTGCAGAAGAGGATTAAAGGAGTGTAATCAAATCTGGACCTAGGGGCCAGGTGGATAATATGAATGTGATTCAATTTTCTATTCCACACACACACACACACACACACACACACACACACACACACACACACACACACACACACGTGCACATATAGGCTTGTCATGTTTTAAATCACAGGGCATCACTGTAACTTTATATGTTGGCTCACAATTTTCCTTATATAGCCCCCTGATATGGATGAAATTGAATCACTGACATGCACATACATCATATACGGAGCTCTTGGCTCTGTCTGCTAATGCATCATCTCCCAGCAGGTTAACGACTGTAATGTTCTTGATGTACATCTCATATCCCACTGTGGTTTAATGTTCATCCTTTGCTGGTTTTAACTGCACTGGTTCAGTCACACACATAGGGAATCTGAAGCGGACCTTTGTGCGGTAAGGCTTACCTCGCAAAATCTGTGAGAAAGAATTTTTCGGGTTTCCCATAATTCCTTGCATGGCTGTAGGCACTGCAGACAAACAAAGAAAACAGACCTGAGAATGGAATGAATCTTGACATTGAGTTGGGGAGGGAAAATGGTAAACAGTGCAGCCAAATATGCCAAACAACCTTATATCATAAAAAAGTACTATAACACACCATAAGAAACCTTAATAACTGTTTTTCTGTATTAGTGTGCAAGAAAATTTGACATTATTATTAGTAAATGGAAATTGTTAATTTGAGAAATTAGGCGATTGTGAAAATACACCAACCAGCCATAACATTAACACCACCTGAATGGTCTATGGCTAGGCAGAACCATACACAGCAAGCTGTAATGCACTGTGTTCTAATTCCTTTCTAACATAGCCAGCATTAAAAGGAAATTAAACCCAAGCTTAATTAATGCTTGCATACATCGACTACCCTAATATTATTACAAGCTTCTTTGTGAGGAAAAAAACAAGAAATAAATCTGCACACCGGGGGCGTCATTGTACTAAGAAAAATGACACGTGATTCACGTGTATGTGCCGACAAATACGGAAGTAATTTGCATATGAGGGCAGTGGTGGTAGGGTGCCGGCTTTCTGTTCAGAAAGTTGGGGATTGAAGCCCCATTATCACCAAGTTGTCACTGCTGCCCCCCCAGTGCAGCTAACTGGGTTATCAAACGCCAGCCATGTGTCTCACTGTCTGTGGTGAGAGGCGTGTAAAAGAACCATTGCTGTCGTTTGTAAAGGCTACACTGGGTTGCCGTCAGTGTGTTTCTGCCCTGCGATGGCCTGGCGAGCTATCCAGAGTGTACTCTGCCCTCGCCCAGAGTCGGCTGAGATGGGTGCCAGTCTACACGCAACCCTAATTAGGATTAAGCTCTTCAGAAAATTAAAGATGATAAACAATTTGCATATAAATAAATATATATGTATATATCATTCACTCCTATGAATGAGTCGATGTCTGATGTACTTGAAAGACAGCTCGTGTTTTGTGTAAATGTGCCTAGTTTTATTTTATTCAGAAATTCACTACTTTGTATCTGACTAGATTAATATCTGTCTACTGTTATTTGTGCCGTTATCCTGCCTTATATAAAATGACAAATTTACATCCTATTCTTGTGATTTTGCACTCTTGCAAGAGTGAAACGGCAATCTTTTCAAACAGGCTAACTATATGCTAACATGCAAACTATCCTAAGCCGCTTAATCCCAATTCGAGTAGCGGGAAGGCCTATCTTATCTGACTTAAAGGAGGGGTAGACAATAGCACCCCTGAACAGCTCACCATGATCATTGTAGGGCCAACACATATACAACTCTTCACACTCATACTCAAACCTAGGTGGGATCTGGAATAGCCAGTTAACAAAAATCAAAATGATTTTTTTAGTTTACAACATCATTCATTCATTTTCTGAACCGCTTAATCCTTATTAGGGTCACGGGGAGGCTGGCACCCATCTGCAACTTCAAAAATGTAAGTAAAAACCCTCTGGTGATAGAAATACACATATGTTCATGTTTAACAAGAGTTAAGTTTAACTTTTCTTTTATTTCACTTTAACATGTTTTAACAGGTTTGACTACAGAATCTCTTTGGTAGGATGAGACGCAACATACTAGTCTTCACTCCCTACACACATCACTCATCCTTGAGCACCCATAAAATTCTTTCCAGCTCACCAGTTTCCCTTCCTTGAACCACCTTTTGTAGGTACTTACCACTGCATACCAGGAACACCCCTCAAGTCTTACTGTTATGGAGATTGATAGATCCATATCACAATGTGGCCGATGTCAAAGTCGCTCAGATCCTTACGCGTGCTCATTTCTCCTGCTTCCAACGCAGTTCAAGAACTGTATCTTCACTTTCTGCCTAATACTCTCCTCTTATTGGCAATTGGCACTGTAGATAATCAATGTTCACTGTCACAATTCACTTCACTGTCAGTGGTCGTAGTGGTTTTCATGTTATAGTTGATTGGTGGAAAGCTTACAGGCTATGCCTCTCTGTTGGTGTCGTACTAGGCACGGCAGACTAGAATTATGTCACGCTGGAAAACTATGAGAGTTACACTTACAACTTTATTAGAAACACCTGCATGCTTGCACATTCATGCAATTATCGAGTCAGCTAATCAAATGGCAGATAAAGGTCAAGAGCTTCAGTTTATGTTTACGTCAAAGGTCAGAATGGGATAAAAAAAAAAAGCCTAATGACCAGCCAGATGGGCTGATCTCCTGGGACTCTCACACACAACAGGCTCTATTGTTCACATAGAAGGCTGTGTGAAAAACTAAAACATCAAACACCTCGAAGACGGACGCCAGATTGTATGTGGCAGTAAGGCTTAAACGACCACTCTTTACACCCTCGGTGAGCAGAAGAGCATCTCACCATGCAGCACCCAGCCAAACACTAAGGAGGATGTCCACCACAGCAGAAGACCACAAAGTGTTTAACTTGTGTCGGCAGAGGACAGGAATCTGAGGCTACAATGGTTGCAGGCTCAGCTAAACCGGGCAGTTAAAGATTTAATGAAGACCACTTTGCGTTTTTCCAATCTTCAACAAAAGTTTTGATGAGCATATACCATTAAATTCACAGGCATATTAAATAAACCTAAATACAGTAATATATCTTAAAACCATAAAATGGAATCGGACACAATGTCTTTCTGTAACCATTTGCTTACTCCTGTACACAAGTGTCAGTGACCCCTGCAGCAGGCACCATGATATTAGTAAACACAGACATCTTTTTTATTATCTTTCTTGAAATCATATGCCTGTTTCTTATCATTTGATCTCTCTCTCTCTATCTACAGATCAGTGTTGCACTGCCAAGTTATCACACATGCACAAAATTACATTACACGGTCTTGTTATTGTTATTCTAAACAGGCACAGAACCAAAACAACATGTAAACCAGGTTGAAAAGCGATGGTAAACCCGTGAGCTGGAGTGGTTTCACTCTTGTGTTTACTTGTTTTTAGCCAAAGGAAAGTGATAATGGAAAATAAAACACAATAGGGAAGACACTAGTGAATGGGCACCTTTAAAGTTTAAAGGGAGTATATGTCTGTTAAAGATAATGTACAGTCAGTGTACACTCAGCTTTTATCTTATAAATAATTTTTAATCATGTGACTTTCCGTTGAGTGGATGCTAACCCTCTGCCATTTTTATGTTTTTATTTCCGCTCAGTTCGCGCAATTATTGTTTTTTTCCTTGAGGTTATAAAAAAGATATAACACATTTAACTATGTAATGGCAGCCTTAAGATGACTTTTCAAAGAGTATGTGATGAAAAACTGCTTTTAATTGAGATCCGTGTTCAATGGGAAAACAAATTTGGGCCACAGACAGTGAAAAATGGATGCTGTAAATGTTCTTATCTATTCAAGCAGTGCATAAACACTGGACGAGCTGATGGCTTACAAGTCATTAGAAGCCTATAAGCAGTTTAAAAGTGGTTGAGTGAGGAATGTGACTGTTTACCCATCAAATCACAAATCTTCATTCAGTATGTCTTTAGTAGATGGCTAATAAACCGACCCCATATCGAAACACTGCATTATCAGCTGACAGTTCTTGCCTATGAGTGCTCTGGAGGCATTTTCACACGTGATTTATTATGACGGGCGGCATGGTGGTGTAGTGGTTAGCATGTTTGCCTCACAGCAAGAAGGTCCAGGGTACGAGTCCCAGGCTCTTGCATTTCTGTTCTTCTTGTGTGCGTTACTTTGTCCCTTCTTGCATTGTTATTACAAGGTGCAATAATTCACTAAACATAAACACTGATCATCTCATTGTTCCCCTTCAACATGGCTTCCTGTGTTCATACAGGAACTGTTATGAAGTCACTCACTCATTAAAAAAAATATTCATAATAGATGCTGCGCAAAGGTGGGTTACACCCTGAACAATGTGCCAGATCTTTGCAGGGCCAACACACACACAACCATTCACGCACAAAATCACACCCAAGAACAATTTGGAACATTCTTTGGACTGTGGGAGGAAACCGGAGTACCTCCACGCAAGCACGAGGAAAACATGCAAACTCAACACAGAAATGGCCGAGCCTGGGACTCGAACCCAGGACCTTCTTGCTGTGAGGCGGACGTGATAACCACTGTGCCACCTGTTCTGACATCAAGCGAAAACTATTAATAGCGCACTCAATTTTCCCTCAAGGCTAGGATCCTTGTGACAAAACCATAATCTTTATTGAGGACATGTACACAACTTTTATGCACAACGTTCTTTTGACATTGCCAAACTGGCGCACACATCCAGTACCCCAGTACAGCGCCATCTATCACGGTACAAGGACTGTGCACATGCAAACTGGGGTTTCCTTTTCATTTTTGAGACATTTCCTGAAAAACTCACTTGTATCATTTTAGCAATGTTTTCAGGAGTCTACAAATAACGTTATCACAACCTTTGTGCAATGTTGTAGCAACATTGTTAAAACATAAATCAGAGGGACATGGGGGGGCTGGAGCCTATCTAAGCCGACTCTGGATAAAGGTGCGGTACACCCTGAACAGCTTGCCAGTCCATCGTAGGACCAACACATACACAACCATTCACTCTCACAGTCACACATAGGGACAATCTGGAACAGCCAATTAGCCGAATGTGCATGTCGTTGGATTTTAGGAGGAAACCAGAGCACCTGGAGAGACCTATGCAAGCATGGGGACAACATACAAACTCGACATACAACTGGCCTCGCTGAGCCCGAGACTCGAACTCACACCTTCTTGCTATGAGGCAGATGTGCTAACAATCCTAGCAGTTTACTGGTGTTGAATCAGTGTCTTTGAACCCTGCTATAACATGATTTCATCTGGTCAAACATCATACCCTGACTCCCACGTTTCTGCGGGAAAAACTTGATTTTTACAGAATAATTTATTTCGATGATGTAACTTCAAACATTGAATTATTACTTCAATTGAATGCATGCACTTCATTGCCAGCAAAGCTAGGGAAGTAAAAGTCTGTAAGCGATCTGGCTTAGATACTGATCTTGAGTTAAGCATTCCTTCTTGCTATGTAGTAAAATAAATATTTAATACAAGGCTAAATATTCTGTTTAACCTTACACATCACTAATGCTTGAATAACAGATTGTAGTGTCACACTGACAGGAAAGGGTGTGTACAGTAGTGTGTTTAGTCTCAGTCGTCCTGTTCTTTCCTCTTTGCGCTCTGCTTACTTCAGTCCCCTCTAATCTATCAAACATGTGCGCTCCCGGCAAGCCTCTGTCTTTGCCTCACCAACCCTAGACATCCATGTCGTTTCCAGTACGAGCTGGACAATATTAAGACATCTGTTGTGTGTTATCTAATGGATTATTTCAACATCTGCCACCATCTATTCTCCGCTTGGAGAAAAGATGGTTTTCACTTGGCCGAGCCCCGCGGACCGCACTCTGCCTCATGGAAGAACCAGAATGTGGGGGCACAAACAGACAAAGGTGTCACTTTACTGCAAAAATAATCGCAGCAAATGTGTAAATTTGATTTAACAGTCAGTCATGCTGAGTTCTATCAACATAGTCTTGCCACGACGATTGCAAAAGTGAACATGTAGGAATTTTGACCGTGAATATATTGTTCTGGGTGTTGAGGAATTTATTGGTGAGCCATTAAATACCAGCAATTCTGAATTAGTACTATTTTAAATTCTTTTAACATTTAAGGTCTGAGTGGTGAAATTAACCGACTGTAGGTTCTAATGTAACTCAGTTTAATGAAAAGGAAGTGGACGTGTTCTGACAGCCCATTGGTCTCATATAAGGTGGACACCTTGCTTAAATCATGTGGGCACCCTATTCATTTACAAGGCATTTGGGAGACTCGCTTATCTAGAGTGACTTACATTTATCATTCCACAAATGAGCAATTGAGGGTTAACTGCCTTGCTCAAGGGTGCAACAGTGGCAACTTGCGGGTACTGGGGCTTGAACCCCCGACCTTCAGCAATCCAGAGCCTTAAGCACTGAGCCACCACTGCCCTACTTAACTCATTTGGGTTAGGGTTAGGGTTGTCGGAGCAACGGGCTGTAATTGTCGGACCAATGGGTTGTCAGACCAATGGGCTGTCGAAATATAGGGCCGTAACTGTGTGTGGAATTGCACTCTGGCTGCATTTTTTAAGGAACAAATGGTCTCACAAACCAAATGGTTCTGGTGATGGGATAATAAACACACAACTAATAAACATCAAAGATGCTGTAGAATTTTTTTTTTACAGAAAACCCAACACCATGGTTAAGGTTAGGGATACGGTCAAGCATGTAGGTATCTATCTAGAAATATACGTCATAGGGAAAAAACCTTTTATAAAAGAAAGAAGGTATGAAATATAATAAAGAAAGCATGAACATGTAGTACACATGAGCATCTGGTTGCAAAGTCAAGGCCAGACTAACCAGTGCATGCACTGCCTCCATCTAACAACCACTGACAGCCTTCATGGGTCACCTTCGCACCCGGCACTTCAAAACCAAAAACGCGCCACCCCCTCTCAGCTAAACATACTCCACACTCCCAAACACACAATGCCTGCAAGCCATCAACGTGACAACACTCTCTGGTGAGGGTGTGGAAAGAGGACTAGTGGTAAACTTAGTGCCAATAAAGACCTGCCCATTGAAGCTGGACTCCATTATGGGAAAGCTGTTCTAGTTCCTGCTGCCTCCACCGCACAAATCTCAAATTCATCACAACTAAACAGGTATGCAGTGCTTAGTCTGAGCCTGACACAGGTTATCAGCGACTAATTTCTCTAATGCGTAGGGCAGCAACTTAACACACAGAGCCCCATTATGTGGTGATGGACGAATGACAGGTTACATCTGGAAGTCGAGAAGCAAGTAAAAGGAACTGAGCTTAACCACAAGCTAAACAAACTATACATTTGTGACTATTTTTTATGAACACTGCTATGGTACACGGCATGTTTAAACTGAACATAATTGCATTCTGAAATGAAAACGATAATTTACTGAGGGATGTTAGTGGCATTCCATTTCCATGACAAGGCCCAAAGGATTATTACCGAACATCAAGTTTAACTTGAGTGTTTATATGATGGTATCCCACAGGGATCGAAACTGCTTCCTCTGCTGGTCTTCATCATGCTCGCTTAGACATGATCTGTTACTGAGCAAACTGACTCTTTGCCTTTGTCCTGCTGTATTGACTATCCAATGACAGACTGGCCTTGCAGGATCTTTGTACCTGGTGAAAGCCACTTAATCTTCAGTGACAGAGAGAAAATGCAGATATTTCAACAAAGTAGAGGAAGTTTATGATAAAACTTTTAGAAGTACCATGTGTGACCTTAGTTCTTTTATAAAGAATCAAATATATAGATATAACATTTTTTTTTAGAATTTTATATCTATAAAAGTTTGATAAATTATGATCACTTACGTATCCCACCTTTACAATGTCGGCTGAAATAGACTACAGCCTCACTACAACCCTAATAGGATTAAGCAGTTCGGCAAATGATTCAGTGCGAGTGATGATCACTTACTGTTTTATTTTATAAATACACTTCCCAAAATATTTTCTTGGTAATCAGGATATTTTCCTCTGTAAAATTTACGAGTCTAGACATTTTATTGACTACATCAACACTTTAAATTTCACCAACACATTTAATTTCTTGTTCAATAAAACTTCCCAATAAAGCAACTACTAAGAGAACAATTGCAATCTGGCTTCTTGTTCCAGCTACAGAAAAAAAAGAAGGACGAATCGTAAAGTGAAGCCATTCTATAATTCACTCACCACTCACTCGTTTGCTGAACCACTTAGGGTCACAGGGTAACATTGAGCAAAACCGGGGTACACCCTGAACAGCCCACCAGACCATCGAAGGGTCAACACACTCACACAACCACTGACACTCACACTAATACCTAGGGGTAATATGGAACAGCAGAACTGTCGGGGGAACCTGGGGATCCTGGAGGAAACCCAAACAAGCATGGGGAAAACATAAAATGCCAGACTCGAACTGGGACTTGGACCCAGGACCTTCTTGCTGTGAGGCAGACATGCCATGCCACTGCACCACTGTGCCACCCGCTATAATTCATGGTAATAATAAAAGATAAATAATAAAAAATGTATAGATAATAGATAAAGATAAAAAATAATAGAAGTTCTAAAACAGATGGTTGACAAATTAAAGAAAACCATCAAAAAGGGTCTTGGTAATGTTTTGAGCTGCCACGATAACTTGGCATGTACTGGATGGATGAACACCACTCTTCTAAAGGATATTTCCCAGTTGGTGTCTTGATGATGGTGACAAAGAGTCATAATGTACATAATGTTCTCATGCCCTGTACATAAGGCCAATGTCTTTCTGGAAGAGACCAAATCCATCAGGCTTTGCAAATTACCCATAATCCTCCACGTGGTCATTACTATCACCTTCATGTGAGCTGTGCCATATTTGAATACCCATGCTGAAACTGGCCACCTTTCTTACTTACTGTACAGTACTGATTACTGTACCAAGCTCATGTACTGTGTGCGCCAAGCTGGGATATACTTGTGGAACTAAAAATAGTGCAGACCATCGATTAATCAAACAGTCGCGTTGAATTGTCCTGATTAATAGTTCTGGCTGAAATTGCTCTCTGCTGGCGCAAAACTTTTCAGTAGTAGGCTGGAGGTGTTCCTGCCAAAGTCTCACTCTTTTCAAAAAATCCTTTTTTTCTGCTGGATTTGAGACGCCAGCAATTTAAACAATTTAAACTGTGTTAAACAATGTTTCTTATTCTATTTAATTTATTTACCCCCAACATTCAATTCTAATCACTCTGTACATTGATCTTACTTTTTTCCCATCGATCCATTTTCCGCTTATCCGAGGTCGGGTCACATCAGCAACAGGTCTAGGATGGAAATCCAGGCATCCCTCTCCCAAGCACTCTCTAAGTCCTCCTGGGAATCCCAAGGCATTCTCAGGCCAGATGGGATATACAATCCCTCCAGCGTGTTCTGGGTCTGCCCGGAAACCTCCTGCCAATTGAACGAGCCTGGAAATCTCTAAAGGGATGCAACCGGGAAGCATTCTAATCAGATGCCTGAACCACCTCAACTGACTCCTTTCGAGGTGGAGGATCAGCTGCACTAACCTGATCTCCCCCAGATGTCTAAGCAACTTATCTCTAAGGCTGAGCCCAGATACTCTCTGAAGGAAACTCATTTTGCCCGATTGGATCCACAATCTCATTCCTTCGGTCACAAACTTTCTTCTCTGTGAGCTATTTTTTAGCTGTTTTCACAAAATTATAGTATGAAGTGTGACACATGCACTCAGACAGGATAGCGGTAGTCATGGGTTGTCAATTTTGTAGCCAAGGCATGGCAAGGAGTCCAGTGGAAAAGCGCAAGTAAGAAGACAAGGCATCAGGAGACAAGTAGACCTAAATGCTTTCCAGTAAAATGCCATGCACTGCATAACAGAGTCAATGTTTTTCCATTTTGATGCGGCCAAGCAAAAAACTCTGGATCCTAACTTGGGATTCCTCCTGAATTTCGATGCCTGTGTGCCTAGCCACAACATCTTTGTTCAAAAATTCCGGAATATCCCATCCTTCTTGTCTTTCCTCTGCATAGCTGATGTGAATCCCCCAGAAGCCTCATACTCAGCGTCTTTTTTTGCCCTTCATACCAACTTACATCTGCCTGCTGTAATGCTGTAAAGCTTGTTTAAGGTGCTTAACTAATCTTCCAGCCTGTAAATTCGAGGCAGTGACACCATGCACTGTATTGACTTCAGCACTTTAAGTTGAAGCAGTTGTACAAACCATATGTGAAACCAAAGACCCTGGGGAAGGAAGCCGGTGCTATAAATCATGGAAGTATGCGTGATGATGTTGAGTTTGCTCTGGTGATGCAGATACACTGGTGAGGTACACCAGAGACAAATGCCATCATTTTTTTTTCAGGGTCAGAAATGTGTTATTGATTAAAGTCAAGCTTGCTGGACATTAGACATTGTAGATGATGAATGGTAAGTTTCACGGATTTCAATCATGTATTTAGAGGTCTATATGGTGCCACTTGCCTAAGTCAAAAACATCACCATTCGAGCCTTTTGATTGGTAGTTTTCATTACCTGGTGCAAGAATGTGATCCTATCACTGGATGGAAGTGTAGGCTGGAACACATTAAGGACAATATGGAAAACCCTTTAAAAAGATAAAAGCCAACTGTCCTTCAGTTAAAAAGACATTCAGCAGATGAAAAGCAAACAGCCAAGAATGGCCCAACCTCCCATCTGTCTTCACCTCTAACACACTGGCTTTAATGCACATGGCCAGGCAAAAAGAAATAAATATAAAATAAAAAAAATCAAGCTCCCTGGGATCAAAGTGTAGAATCATCAGTGCCATCTACATTTAAAAATCAATATGACTGAATAAATATGATACTCTGCATTAAAGAACCATTTGTTTGCTGATTACATTTTGAAGCCTTGACACTAACATTTCATGGCCATTTAATTTAGAATTTTTTGTTAAATGTCACTGGCACCAGTGGCAGCTCCTATAAAATATCACTAAAAATTCCGTTAAATATGTTAAATATTGTATTTACACTAATATTAAAAAGAAAGCGTAACAACATGTTAAACCTCATGGATCAATCAGCAATAATTTCTCGTAGGTCGTCTAATGTTCTTTATTTTTTATATATTTCCATGACAGCACAATCCAATAAAAGCACAGCTACTAAGGCAGTCAGAACATGGTCTGTTTTTAGTATAGTGAAGCAAGACAACTGCTTGATAACCATCATTTCTATGGAGGCTTGACCACTGCATGCTGAATGGAGGAGCCGTCAATGTGGTTTAGATCCTTTTTGATTGGGAGCGGCATAGCTGAATTTTACATTTATTTAAATCTGCTTTTGTTAGCAATATAGCTTGATATTTTTAATTTTTTTTGTAAATAGAAGCATAAATATAACATGCTTGAGTTTGCTCGTTGATTCAGTTTAAGGTGCACTCACATGATACCAATCACAAGTTATTCCAGTGTTACAGCTGCTTTCATTCTAATGTATACTGATATTCTCCGATTGTTACAGGATTTTATTAATATATTTCATCTAATATTATTATGATCTCCCTGTGATAGCCTGGCGAGCAGTCCAGGGTGTACCCCGCCCTCGCCCAGAGTCGGCTGAGATGGGCGCCAACCTCTCCGCGACCCTAATTAGGAGTAATGAATGAATTATTATGATCTATAACAATGTGACTCACCACAATTTTCTTTCAGTTTATTTTACTCAGCCCTGAAATTCTACAATGTCATCCAACGTTCTCCCGTGTATACCGAAGTTTTCTGATGTGTACCAATGTTCTTCGATTAAAGTTCACTAGCTACGTGCATAATGTGAGAGACTCCGAATTAAAAAGCAGGTAGATTAAACCCCAAGACGCAAAAGTCAAGAAAAAAAAGCTGTCTGTTCTAATGTGAGCTGGCTGATAAGAAGTGCTCTGACAAAGAGAATGTACTGCTGGATTTTAATGAAACCATCTTTCATTTTTTCAGGTGTGATCAAAACTGGGTTTTGGGGATCTGGATAAACCTGACAGCAAACATAAGAATTTACATACAAATAACATGTTGCAGTAGCTGATGCATTATATGCTGCAGGCCTACAGTGTGCGTCCCGAGTCACAAATCACCTGCCGTCACTGACTGGCACGATATTAATAAAATAAATGTCAATATTAAAATAAAACATACTGGATTGACTGTGTTCATAAACACTCATGACATTTCTTACAGAAGTTTTGACTTTCTTTGTCACAACTCGACTATTGTTTTGTTTTCGGTGGCTGATGGTGGTAGCAAATGTAGTGCTGGATCAGTCTCCTGAACTACTGTTGGTGAAAATGACAGCTTGGCCTGCCCGTGAACCCCGACCGCAATGCTAAGCCTGGTTTATTTATTTGCCCTTTGCTTTTTGTTTACATTGTGGAGAGGAAACTTCCTCATTCCGAATGCTCTAATCCAGTCTTTTGATCAGCTACAGTAGACTCAATGAGCAGTTGGAGAACCACAGGATCTGTTAACAATCTGTCCTGTACCAACAACAAGAGGGGGTGGCGAGATGTCGGACGGATTTTTCCAACTTAATCCATTTATGGTTGCTTAAATCCCTAAATCAAAGCCAAAGCCTAAAACTTAATTTAAACGAGCCATATGAACAGAAACCTATACATTTCCAAATGTCCACCACAGCACAGAAAAGCAAAGCTAGTTCTCGTGTTTTTTCCATAACAGGGCTGGGGTTTGACACGCGTACTATCCTAAAAACAAAAGCTTTTTCAGCTGTCACTATAAACTGTCCTCCTTTGACAGGCAGTGGATGGTATATCATCTGACACTCCTGTTTTACCCTCTTTGTGTGTCCAAACATAAAGCAGGGATTCTCCAACTGCACAGCTACAGCTATTTCAATATATTTACAAGGGTTGAAGCTGTGCCACAGCTATAAGGGGTGATTTCTGAAACTTTGTGCTTGAATAATGTTATATGTGGGGCACCTTATGAGCCAAGACATGAGCCCATATTTTGGCCAAGTTAACTCCCGTTATAGTTTAAATCAGTAAATGTACTGTGGGGATATTTTTCAATCCTAAAAACACACTCACTCACTCATCTGCTGAACCGCTTTATCCTTCTAAGGTCGCAGGGATGCTGGAGCCTATCTCAGCCTACACTAGGGGAAGGCAGGGTATTCCCTGAACATCCACAAAGCCTACCCACACAATCATTCACACACACTCACACCTAAGGACTATCTGGAACAGCCACTTCGCCTAATGTGAATGTCTTTGGACTGTGGAAGGAAACCAGAGTACCTGGAGGAAACCCATGCACACTTGAGCCTCGGACATGAACCCAGGACCCTCTTGCTGTGACCTGGATGTGCTAACCACTACACCACCGTGCTGCCCCACTTCAAAACATTCTGAAGAAAAAAAATATCCTTTAACTAAGATATGGTGAACTGACTTTGGGAAAACAACAAGGGAAAATTTGTAGCAAATTACCTAAAGCCCTGGAAAACACAAGGAATAGGAGTTTTTTTTCGAAACTACTGGATTAGGATTTATACCTCTTTATAAAGGATATAAGAAACTCTACATGAAAATATAAGCAGTTTAAAAGCTATAACACTGGCTCATTTGCAGATGGTCATTTAGTTGGTTGGCAAAACAACTAACTGCCACACAGCTCTGATCAGGCCAAGAAATATTAAAGTGGCATCAGACAATAAAAAAAATAATCAAATAATACGACAATGCACACACACACACACACACACACACAAATACATATACATATATATTTATATATATAAAACATTTCTGCTAGCTGTTTTCACATTTATGAATAGACTTTGGTTCATTTGCAGCGCACGGAGGCTTTTATACAAGTATAGCCTAATATTCTCATTTTTGGGTCTGAATGACAAAAAAAAAAACATCCAAGTACAATTTTGCGTAACCTACCTCCTCTGGATGTAGAGTAAAACACATTGTGTGAAGTGTAAATGACCTTGAAAATCAGCCCCGAATGAAAGCCATGTGCCAAGAAATGAACTAATAATAAGCGGTTCAGTGAAAACACTTTAACTCCATTTAGCGCTCATTTAAATGCACTGGAACGTACAGGAACTAACATGGGGATAATACACATTAGACATAGTCATAGACAAAAATGTTTATCATTGTTATTAACACCAATACCCACCCACTCACTCACTCATGTGCCGAGCTGCTTAATCCTTTTAGGGGCACGGGGAGGAATGGAATGGAACAGCTAATTAGATTATTCTGTTGCACTGTGGGAGGAAACTAGATTACCCAGAGGAAACCCATGCGAGCACATGGAGAACATGTGTAATGCCTGAACCTGTGACTCGAATCCTACGACCTTCTTGCTGTGAGGCAGACATGCTAACCACTACCCCACTGTGGTCCCTTAACACTAATACTCATTCATTCACTCATTTACCAAACTGCCTAATCCTAATAAAGTCGCAGGGAGGCTGGGCAAAGGCAGGGTACACCCTGAACAGCTCAACAGACCATCTCAGGACCAACACACACACACACACACACACACACACACCACCACCACCACCACCATTCACACTTACACTCACACCTAGGGGGCAATTTGGAACAACTAGTTAGCCTAAGTCTTTGGTCCACTGGAGGAAACTGGAGTACCCAGAGGAAACCCACGTAAGCAGGGTGAGAGCATGCAAACTCCACACAAAAACTTCTTCGCTAACCCGGGACTCAAAACCAGGACCTTGTTGCTGTAAGGCGGAGGTGCTAACATGCTGCGATAACATTTTCAGTGTTCATCTTATCAGTGATAATAAGAGACGTGATTCAGGCTAAAGGGAAGATTTTTTTTTTTTACACAGTAACATTTGGTTTTCCTTGAACATAAATCATTCTGGTCCTCTTTTTTCTTTTTCATCTTTTTTAGCAAGCAATCCAGTGATCACCTCTTGGCCTCTGTTCGTTTTGGTTTAAACATTTTCATTTTACCTGAAAAGCATGAAAGGTTGAAGGTTCTGGTTTGGTATTCTGACATTTAAATGCTCTCGGGCTCCAAACCCACCATGACCAAAAACCATATGTAGCACATCTTTCATTCACAGACGGAACGTTGTAACATTCCACAAATGTCCAGTAAACGCGCGGTGCTGTATAAATACCTTTACGGCTAAAAAGCCCACTCACAGCTGAATGTGGCACAAGCTGGTCATTAAGGTGTCACGCAGGGCACCAAGTGAAGTGGAAAACACCCGTTGCTTAATGCAGTTTAAAATCAGCAGTAAGCAGATGAAAACAATTCATGTTGATCTACTGTGGGAACAGCCTGGGTGTTCTAAACCTGCAACATATTCACTGTTACATAGGACATAACTCTCTGTGTGTGTGTGTGTGTGTGTGTGTGTGTGTGTGTGTGTGTGTGTGTGTGTGTGTGTGTGTGTGTGTGTG
>JBCNYG010000002.1:27214143-27225682 GCA_039654305.1 Porochilus rendahli | reverse complement strand
CAGGCCATCGCAGGGCAGAAACACGCTGACGGCTATGCAGCCTACTCTTGACGAAAATCAGCAATGGTTCTTTTACCTGCCTCCAACCACAGACAGGGAGAGACATGGCCGGCCTTTGATAACTCAGTTAGCTGCACTGGGGGGGGGAATGTAAAAAATGAAAAACATAAAATGTAAATGTGCAGGCAATAAGTTCTTTCAGTGGCGATTTTCTTTCAGAGTCTGGAAAGTGTCTGTGTGCAAAAAAGTGACAAGTGCCTTCACCCAGTGTGGGCTGAGATAGGCTGCAGCCTCCCCTCTTGGTCGCTGGAAAATGAGTGAGTGAGTGAATGAGTGAGAGGGTTTTTAGAGAATTAGATGAAGTATCCAACCCATTGTTCTGTTGTTTTTTTGTTTGTTTGTTTTTGACTTTCCAGTATAACATGGTAACGGGAATGTCCCACTTTGCGGAGTTTGCCATAGTAGAGTCTGAGTGCTCAGATGCTGTGAAAAATGAAGAAAAAGCTGTTTGTAGGCGAAAATGCGCCAATGGAACTGTAAGAACACCCATTTATTTAAAATCATTATTATCATTAATAAATTTCATGTTGTGTTTTTTTTTTTTTTTTTTGCCTTTTTATGTGAAGGAGTATATGTCAGTAATGTATTTCATCTCATACTTAAAGCATCTTGGATTCTGCAAATCCACCCAACTAGGAAATGGTGAATTGACTGTTGACTGTGAGATTTATGATGTCCAGGTATGTACTGTTTTATTGTTTAATACTTTACTTAGAGGCATTAAAAACACAACAAGCACAATTGTACAACATGTTGTATATAAACATTAAAATGTAAAAAAATAATTAAATACTCAAGTGTGGCGTAGTTTTCAGTTAAGTAAAAGTGAATACCATGTTAACATGTGCTCGTGGCACGATCACTAGTCTGATAGCTCCTTAATTAATCCACAAAGTGGAGCGTGAGATCAAAACATGTTTTTTTGTTGTCAAGTGGCACCTCTGGTTATAAAAGCCTGTATAAAAAAAGTGAAAAGTGAAGATGCCACGACTGCCACAAGCAAGCAGAGACCAGGCCCTGTGCATGCTGAGAGCCGGAATGACCGCTGCAAGGGTAGCAACATTTTTGCATGCATCATTCAGCTTTTGTTCGCCTTCAGACACACCACAGACAGATAGGAACCACTCGAGACCGACCAAGACTTGGCCAGGACAGGCATGTGTCACTACACTTGCACAAAAGCGTCATATCTGAGTGATGTATCTGAGGGACTGTTTCCATCCGGCAACACTGACGGCAGCTGAGGTTCCTGGTACTCGCCGCAACCACATCAGTGCTCGTACAGTGAGTGGAAGGCTCAGGGAAGAAGGTACCCGGTCGTTCAGGGCACATGTTGGTATGGTCCTGGCAGACCACAGGCGCTGAAGAATACTGAAATGTACTTTTACTCGCCACTGTCCATGTTTGAAATGTCCATTCTTGATTTGTATATTATTTAACTGATTTTGTTAACCATAATAATAAAATAATGTTGCGTTTTTATGCCTCTTAGTTTATGTTTAAAGTACATTTCCTAGTTATAATTCATATTCATTTTGCCTTGGGACAGAACACAACACATCACCCATTTCACCGTTGGCACCATGAAAGATCCCGACACCGTCCAGGACACCATGAGCGAGGAGAACATAAAACCAATTCAACACACTCCACACATCCTGGACAGCCTGAGAATACAGAGCACACCTGCCCCAATGATCCACCAGGCCATCGAATCTGTTTTACTCGCTCATTTAAAGGTCCACCTCATCATGGAGGTCCACCTCATCATAGAGGACCATCTCATCATGGACGTCCACATCATCATGGAGGTCTTCCTGATCATGGAGGTCCTCCTGATCATGGAGGTCCTCCTCATCATGGAGGTCCTCCTCATCATGGAGGCCCTCCTCATCATGGAGCTCCTCCTCATCATGGAGGTCCTCCTCATCATGGCGGTCGCCCTCATCATGGAGGTCGTCCTCATCATGGAGGTCGTCCTCACCATGGAAACCATGGGAAACAAGACAATGACCATGAAAAATCTCACCCCAAGCTAACTCATCCATCCCAGCAAGGGGATCCTGATGGTCAACCTCCCCCCCCAGGATTTGAGGGCCGCTTCTCGTTCTGGCATTGCCATGGTGCTGTGAAAATACCACCCTCCATCCATCCTATCTGCCCATTCCCTCCTTTGTTCCTCAGGAGAGGTCATCATCAAAGCTGAATTAAGAAGGGATATTTCTTCCATACAATTGGAAGTAGAAATGATAAATAAAATACATAATAAATCTACTTCATTACCACGCAATCTAATTCTGTCTGTCATTTTTTATTTATGAATACATCCCAAAGAGGCTCTTATATTATCAAATAATGTATTTAAAGAAAGTGACTCAATAAATAATCAGAAAAGAAATGAGAAGACAATTATAAAGTGCATAAAGAGCAACCACTGAGCCACCACTGTGACATGTCATTAATACAGTCATGATTACAATTTGGTTTGATTCCCAAACCAGCAGGAAGAATGTGTGGCGGTGGGGGTGTGAGCTGCACCTTCCCTTCCCTTCCTCCACCTACATGGCTGAAGTGACCTTGAGCAAGGCACCTAACCCCTAACTGCTCTCCCGGTGGCCCCAATGTATGCGGCAGCCCACTGCTCTGACTGTGTGTGTGTGTGTGTGTGTGTGTGTGTGTACTCACTGATTATGTGTGTGCTCACTTTGGATGGGTTAAATGCAGAGACAATAATTTCCCTTGCGGGATTAATACAATATAGCAAAATCAAATAAATAAGTTAGTTTAACTTGACGACTAAATAATTTACACCATATTCATTTGGCAATCCACTCATTCATATTAGAGTTGCGGGGATGCTGGAGTATATCTCAGCCAACACTGGGCGAAGACGGACCATTGCAGAGCCAACACACTCACAGCTACATAAACCTAGAGCCAATTTGGAAAAGCCACTTAGCCTCTTGGCATGTATTGGGACGGAGGGAGGTAACTGGAGTACCTGGAGAACACTCATGGAAGCACAGGAGGAACATGCTAAATTTACACAGAAACACACCTGCCAAGCTAGGGACTCGACCCAGGACCATAACAGAGGTACTCACCTATCCACCACCATGCCTTCCAGTTATCTCATGCTGTTTTTTAAAATACGCTTTACTTTTAAAGCGTCTGTGTTTGATTTTGATTTTGATATACTGTATTAATCCCGCAAAGGAAATTTGGTTTCTGCATTGAACTCATACATAGTGAGCACACACACACACACACACACACACACATACACATGTAAACAGTGAGTACACACAGTCTTGGAGCAGTGGGCTGCCACACATTGCAGAAACCTGAGAGCAGCTGGGGGTTAGGTGCCTTGCTCAGTGGCACTTCAGCCATGTAGTTGGAGGAAGGGAGAGGAAAGGAAAGGAGGATCCCGTCCCCCTGACCTGCTCCCCCGCCGGTTCGGGAACTCTTCTCATCTTTAAAAAGCACTGTACAACAGACTACTGTATGACAAGACCACACAGTGTCAGGAAAACCACTGTGAAATAACCCATTGAACATATATGCTTATTCACTACCCTACCTCATGAACACTGGTTTGCACTTTTGCATTTTTTATTTATGTCCTTGCAGTTTGTTTCTTCACCTAAATCTTATCCTTATCCTTGAGCCAATTTCTTTGTTTGTGTCCACACAGTTGGCCCATAAAACTGATTCTAATATAAATATAAAATTAAAAAGAATAATAAAGAATTAAGGGGGAAAAAGAATGAAAAAGAAAAGAGAAAAAAACTGGGTGTCAGCAACACAAAGTTGCAAAACCTAGCAGTATCACCTCACTAATCAATAGTTTAAACATACTCTTTGCTCAGCGCTTTGAAACAGCTGAGAAAATGAGCGGACTGCGGCTGGTTGATTGATTAGGGTTGGATGTGATCATAGGGGTCTTTCAGCTAACAAGAAAATGAGCATTGCCGAACAACTGGGATGCTACAGCTACCAAAGCTGCTGCTGTTACGTCGGAAGTAATAGACTCATCTCATCACATCTTATTTTCTGAACCGCTTTATTCTTTATTAGGAGCCCACCCCAGTCGACTCTCAGCGAAGGCAGGGGACAACATAAACAACTCGTCAGACCATTGCAGGACAGGATAAACACACAGCAGGTTACCCCTTACTTTCGCATCTACCCACACAAGCACGATAAGGACATGCAAACTGTACACAGAAACACCCTCACCAGGCACTGGGCCAGTTCTAGTAATATGTTTCCTTTTTGTTTTTTTGTTTTTTTTACTGGAAATAGAAATATATTACAAGAATTGTATTATAATATATTATTAGCCTACCATATGACTCCATTTACTCTTGGTAGAATTTTTTTTTTTACAATTTTATGTGAATTGTAAGATAATTTATTTTTAAGTTTAAGTAAATTATTTTTTAAATACTATTCTGTTTGTAAAAGTCTTTTTTATTTTATTTAAAATATATTTTTCCCAGAGTGCACCTAAAAAAATAAAACAAAAATAAAAACAAAAAAAAAATCATTATATTATTACATAGAGTCAGCAATATAAATTTGCAACAGCCACCAGTACCACCTCACTAATCAATAGTTTAAACATACTCTTTGCTCAGCAGGTTGAAAAAGCAAAGACAATGAGCGAATTGTGGCTGGCTGATTGATTAGATCTGGATGTGATAACAGAGGTCTTTCAGCTAACAAGAAAAGGAGCTTTGTTGACCAACTGGGACGTCACAGCTACCAAAGCTGCTCCTGTTGAGCTGGACGTAGGAGACTATAAAAGTTTACTGCTCTTGCTTTATTGATCAGCAGTGTAAGTCTGACTCTCCAACATGAAGCGGTGTGCGCTGCTGTTGCTGGCATTCGTATGCGTCCATGGTGCCCCTACAGAGGCTCCGTTACCGAATTCCTGCAAGAATGTAGTAACTGACCTTGTTGCTGGAGATGCTATACACAAAATCAACCAAGATCGCACCTCGGGTTATATCTTCAGGCCGGAACGCGTCAGCAACGTCCATCAGACCCGCCATGTGAGTTTTTCTTTATATTATCGTTATATATTATGCTATTTAATCCGGGTACTCATTTCTTCTCCAGGATGAACTGCATTGGGTCAAAAAAAATAATACTTTTTTTTTTTTCAGGGTAATACCGGGGTGGTGTTTTATCTAACAGTTGATATCATCGAAACCAAATGCCATGTCCTCAGCAAGAAGAGTTATAAGGACTGTGAGAATAGGGGAATTGGTGAAAATCCGGTATGACCAATCTCTTTCCTCCATTTCAATTGAAATGGAAGTGTAATTTAACCACAGAAGAAGATGATAACATATTTTTGGATTCTTCTTCCCAGGTGTATGGTCAGTGTAAAGCTGTGATCTATGTGAACAGACCTCACAGAGTCTCTCGTCTCTACAAATACAGCTGTAGCGTCAGACCACGTAATTGATCACGGCTTTATCTTAAAACCAAACAACACTATTTCACAGATTCTTCTAGATGAATCCACCAAATTGAGCATAATAAAGAAATGACGAACTACCGGGTTTATTTTGCAGTTGCTGCCTCCAAAATCATTGAAGTGTGCCCTGACTGCCCGGTTCTAATCCCACTGGATAATACTGAAGTAGTGAAGACGGCGAATATGGGTTTGGAGAAGTTTAATAAGGAGAGCCTGCTACCCAATTTCTTTGCTATTCTCAATATTACAAGAGCAAAATCACAGGTAAGAACCATCTGAACACCCGAAATTACAGATTCTAAAATATATCAAAAACGATGGAATGAATTGAATATTGCACTTCATCTTATTATTATTATTATTATTGTTTTTTTTTAAGGGTGGTTTAATCACTATGTACAATGCGGAGTTCACCATTCAGGAGACAGTTTGCTCCAACAAAACTGAGCTGTCCGAGGTTTCAAAATGTGAACTTATGTCCTGCGAGTTTGCAGTAAGTGTCCAAAAGAGGCTTTTTATTTATTTATCTTCTGAGATTAACCAAAAAAAATCAAAATGAATAACTGATTTATGAAATTATTGTCAGTGATTCTCAGAAACATTGCTCAATATTATTAATTTGATGTATGTATTAGACCATTAATAAAAAAAATAGAGCATAGAATGAGTGACGTCATGTTTTTGTCCTCAGCACAAAGGTTTCTGCAGAGCCACGCACACTATCGGTCATGATAGGAGGGAATATTTCGAATACAAATGTGAAATCTATGAGCCTGAGGTAAAACACAAAACTCCTAACATTAGCAAGGATTTGCAATTAAAGAAGCAACTGTTTTTTGCTAAAACCGCTGCCTTAATCTTGTTCTTCAGGCCGCAGAGGTGGAAAAGGAGAGACATTTAGAAAAGACAGATCATCATCACGCGAACAATGCTAGTGTGTCTGCTCCACATGACCATTCTCACGATCACACCTCCCCGCATTCCCATTCAACCACACACGACCATGATCATGCTGCTGAAAAGGGACAAGATCACAAGCATCAGGGAACACATGCCCACGGTCACGCTAACAATCACGGCGGCCACCACCACACGCATGAACATGATGAGGGACATGGTAAAGCCCACGGTCATGCACACTCTCATGAGCACAGCCACGATCCCAATCATGACCACGTCCACGTACACCACGGAAAAGCCCACATCCACACACATGACCAGGGTGTTCACCCCGCCCACCACAACTACGGGCACACTGAAGGAGAGACACATGAGCATGATCATGAGTTGGCGCTGGACCACGAGCACAAGCATGGACACCTCCATGAGCATGAGCATCATCACCACCACCACCAGCACTCACATGAACCCACCGTGAGGAAGCTTCAGGGAGTTGTCCATGTCCTCCCATCTCTGGATAGACCCGTAACCCTTCCTTTCTTTCCTGATGAGGAGGAGAAACCTGACACGCCCACCGGCCTTCCCTTGCGCCCTGACCCAGATATACCAGGAGAGAATGAGCCAGTCATTGGCAGATTCCCCAAAACTTTATCCGCCGACTGTCCAGCAGAGTTCGTCACCAATGACCAACTCATTAAAGCTGCCTTTGCTGAGGATCCGGAGTTCAAGGTCAAGTCAGCTGTATAAAAAACTTCAAGAACAGACTTTTTTTTATGTTTACACTCTGTAACTCTTATGAAGAGTCATTTGCTCAGTGCAATAAAGCATATCTTGAAGCCATTGATTGGTTACAGATGATGATTAAATTGTATGCTCTAAAACGAAAACAAAAATATAATACATTTAGCAATGTTATGACTTTGAATATTAATTTTAAAATCCTTTTGAATGAGTATGTAATAATAATATTAATAATAATAATAATAATAATAATAATGTGGCACCATGATTTCAGTGGTTAGCACATCCGCAGAACAAGAAGGTTCTGGGTTCGATTCCCAGCTCGGCCGTTTCTGTGTGGAGTCTGCATGTTCTCCCTGTGCTTGCGTGGGTTTCCTCCGGGTACTCTGTTTCTTCCCACAGTCCAAAAACATGCACAGTAGGCTAATTGGCTGTTCCAAATCACCCCTAAGTGTGAGTGTGAGTGCGAATGGTTGCGTGACTGATGGCCCTGCGATGGCCTGGCGAGCTGTCCATTTTTTAAGGTTGATTTTAAGCAACTTGATGAATAACCAGCAGAGTCCTAATTAAAGGATATTTATTTAACCCTCACTGCAAAATCGCATCAAATTTCAAACATTTTACTGACATTTCTTTTCCTTAGTCTGAATCGAATAAAAAAATTAAAAAGACACTTTAAAGTTCTGTTTTATTCATTTACAGAAAGTTAAAATTCATTTTGAAACTGCACAACCTATAAGGCATGTTTATGATATTATTATTAGAAGAAAAATTTAGAAATTTAGAAAAAAACAAACTATGAGGTTTTGCTAAAATATTTCCGCTCACAGGGACCGAAAATATTTAACCACTTGAAGGACGCCTGTAAATCCTGCGAACACACACTCGGATTAAAAAACAAAACAAAAATGCCACAAAGAACTGACAACACTTGGAAATTTCTGCACTGAGATACAATGAAAGAGCGATTATCTCTACGTGGCTGCTGTCTATGAAAAAATATAAAAATAACAAATTAAAAACAGAAGTTTTTTTTAACCTACTGTTATTTCCGCTTGCGTTTATCCGAATTTAATTTAAATACTGATCCTAGTGTTCACGTTTCAGAGCTACGTGTTACAGTTCGTATTCTACCGTTATTACAAACTCAATTTTTAAAAAAACAAAAAACCCAAAGAAACGAAAAGAGAAAAACCGAAAACACGGTCATTCTTAACGTAGTTCACAATCCGGTTGTGGTCACATGATGTCGACGAACAGCTCTCCGTTGGCGGTGAGACAGGAGCGGCGCGAGCTGGAGAGTTCAGAGGGAACGTGGACAAGGTGACGTGGCCCGGAAACGCCGCTGTAGGAATGTGAGTGAGAGCGTGAGCTGCGGACGCTTCCCTCACTCTGCGCTCGCTCTCTACGAAGGTCGAACTCCAGGGCATCGGTTACATCGTTCATCCCCGGTGCCACCGTCGTCGTCTTTCCCTCCGTCCTGCTCCAGCTGCAGTTCGACCCGCTGCTTCCTGAATCACGGCAGAACACACACACGTTGAGGATTCAGGAGAAGTAGGTAGTAAAGGTTTTAAAACTGATTCCAAATCTCTGGAATGAGCTGAAGCAATCGATCTGAGCACTCGGAACCTTTCATTTCTGTAGATTTAACTGTAAAACAGTGTTTTTAACTGAACCTCAGTGTGTTCTTGTCCTCTGTGTGATGTGAGAACGCACTCTCATCTCGATCCAAGTGAACTACAGTCCGAGAGTGAATCGACTCTGAATCAACTCACTCCAGGAAGTGAATCACACACACAGCTGCTAAAATGAGACAAAGCCCGTCCTCTGAGGGTGCCAATACTTTTAGACTTTTACTATCGATTTTTTTAATAGTTTATTTTTATTGGCAACACTGACAGGAACAGTTTATATCATTTATATCATAGGCGGAGTTGTCTGCTTAGTAAAGCCAGAGACGAAGTGGCAATGATTTTACCCTCGCTGTGATGACTCCCGGCGCTCCCATTGCCCGGCTCGGTCTGATGGTGTGACGTGTCGTGCAGCAAGGGCGGGTACTGATATGGGAAACTGGGCCACGGGGCTTCAGCTGGGTGGAGCAGAGGAGCAAGTGTGTCCTGATCTGATGCTCCGCTCGACCCGTCGTGCTCCTGGAGGGACAAGTGCGCCATATCTACAACCACACACGGCACAGGAACGTCTTCACAATCAGAGTGTCATTTACACATACCACACAAATAACACCTGAGGGAACACAAAGCCATGTGAAGCATGCTCAGAAACTCACTGCCGGATAGATCCCCGAACACGTAGTAGCACTGCTCGGAGAAGGTGATCTTGTTGACGGTGTGGCGGATGAAGCCGGCCTTCAGCAGGTTACTGGCGTATTTCCGAGCTTCCCTTCGGTCCGCAAAACCCTCAACGTGATGGAAGAGCCAGTCGACCACATCTGAACCTGAAACCCACCCACCCACACACACACACACACACACACACACACACACACACCATTCAGGACAAAGATCCAAAAAAATCTTCTAGGTAAGTCATGCTCACCCACCTGCTCGCTCTCCCTCTCTCTCTCTCTCTCTCTCTCTCTCTCTCTTTCACACACACACACACACACCTATGAAGGCATTGGTTATAGTGATCTTCAGCCACATCCTGTCTCGAACCTCCAAACCCGAGTCGGGACAGGCCATTGCCTTGGCAACGGTTGCCATGTCACTATGGACTGACAGGTGGTAGTCATCAAACCCTGAGGAGAGGAAAAAGAAAAACTAAAAAACTACAAGTCTGACAGTCCAAAACTCCATCCAACGAAAACAAGAAAAACGTTTCCAAAGAAAAAGCTCTAATATTTACTTAGTGGAAAGATTTTTCCTTTCCACATGAAATATGGAGAGAAGTAAAATCCAACACATTCCACACCCTGGAAACACATTCAGCTCCAAAAAAACCCTCCCTCAGCCCCTCCCCCAACCTGTCCCCCAACGCCTCTCTCAGCCCCTCCCCATAATGCCTCTGTCACCCAACGCCTCTCTCAGCCCCTCCCCAACGACTCTCTCAACCCCTCCCTCAACCCCTGAATCACCTCTAGAATTCTTGCATACAATTCAGTACATATACTTATCTCTTACGTTCAGTCTCTGGGATGGAGCTGGAGATGGAAGAGCTTGTGGAGGTCACCGTGCTCATGGAAGGGCTCATGCCGTAAGGTGGGTAGATCCCGGTCATGGCCGCCGTGTGAGACACCCAGGCTGCAGGGTCAATCGGACGAATGGGCTCACCTGGGAGGAGAAAAGAAAGAAATGGTATATTCCGAAAACCTGGGAGATGATGCCTTCCATGAATGATCGGAAGGAACGGGCTTGGAAGATCACAGATAAACAAGATATTCAACAAAGCCTGTGGTTTGTTCTTAGAAAAAAGGATGCATGGCCGAAGATTCACCAAACAGATTTGTGTGACTTTGCTGCCTCTTCTGTTTTATCATAAACTTTGTGTACTGAATATGTGAGATCCTGTCGTCTTCCTGTGTTTGTGGAATTGTAATGTAATTGTAAACAGCGCCACCTGCGGTACTGGTGCAGTCACAGAAAACGCACTGGGGCATGTAAGCAGTGGGTTATACAGGTGTGTATGTTGGAGTAATGACCTGTGTGTGTGTGTGTGTGTGTGTGTGTGTGTATGTATAAACACTTACTCCTGGGAGTGAAGCAGTTGTTAGGGTTTGGATCCCAGCACTTGGCCACCGTCAGCGAGACAGGTCTGCAAACACACACACGTGTCACATCTCAGCAACAAAATGTTACAAAAACCTGGATTTCCCCATTCCCTTGCCCACACACACACACCCGGGTTTATGCACGATGTCCCTCAGCACACGCACCGCATCGTCGTTGCACATGTTCTCAAAGTTCATATCGTTCACCTGTGAACACAAAAAAGTATAAAAAATAAAGGATGCAGAGTTAAAGCTCAAAGCCCCACCTACCACATCACACTACAGGTAAACCTTAACCCTGCCCCTCACCTGCAGCAGCATGTCACCGGGCTCAATCCGTCCGTCAGCTGCTACGGCTCCGCCCTTCATGATGGAGCCAATGTAGATTCCGCCGTCGCCTCGCTCGTTACTCTGACCCACGATGCTAATGCCCAGGAAGTTATACTTCTCTAAAATAATCGTATAGATTCACAAATTGACAAAAGTTTCCCCATAAATCACAATAACATCATCTCAGTGCCCCCTAGTTGTCTGCTTAAATACAGTACATTTTTATTATGAAGACATTATTACTTAACGGTGATTAAAGTAATAGTGTGTGGCATGTGGGCGGAGCTGAC
>JBCNYG010000002.1:27181785-27194658 GCA_039654305.1 Porochilus rendahli | reverse complement strand
ATATATAATTTTAGTTTTTATATAATCCTGCTAGCTAACACACAAACATACCAAACCAAAAAAAAAATAACCTTGAATTGTGCGTGTAAAGTATTTTAGTGAATCCTGTACTGATAAAGGTTAAAGTTTCTTTCTGATAATCTGTGCTTCTTTTTTTTTTTTTTGTGATTGAGACTGGTCTTCAAATTCAAATAGCAAATCTATTAACCTTACTAGTCCCTGCTAATGCCTGCAGCTTTGAAATACTTGAGCAAGTGTTTGCGAATATCAGATTTAATTTCACTGCGTGTCCTCCTGTGTGTGTGTGTGTGTGTGTGTGTGTGTGTGTGTGTGTGTGTGTTTTCTATCTGCCGATCCAGGCCTGTCCTCCTTACACCATGGAAGTTTGCGCCCTCCGTATTCAGCTGTTCATTGGACTGAAGTCTCTGTGTCATGACGGGAATCAAATTGTGGTGCTTACAGCGGCTGACATAGAGACGAGAGAGGAAACGGAGCGAATGACTAGAAAATCTATGTAAGTGTCTGACGTACATTTTTTTCCTTGCAGAACAAGGCTTTATTGTGTAGTTTAGCACAGATTCTTTAGAAATAAACTGCCAGAAGTATTACTCTAAACTTGGTTAAACTTTTAGCCTTAAAGTTGCTTGGCTTGAGTGTAGGTTTTAAAGTGATCATTCCACCATATAGTGATTAATATTAACCAAAACACATACAGTAAATGCTGTATGCTGTAAATGCTCATTGTTGCCCCAGTTGGTCCGGTCGAGGCTAAGCAACATTAATTGATAATCTGAATGTAGGGAATGAGCAGGTTATCACATCAATGGACTTTTTCTTCTGATGGTTCGGATATAAAATGGGGACTCGAATAATGAGCGAGTGGTTCAGGAAGCACGAGGCATCATTTTCCCATTTGTGTCGGCACCCCAGAGTCCTGATCTTAACCCTATTGAAAGTTTTTGGGATGTGCAGGAGAAGACTTTATGGAGTGATTCAGTTTTTCTCTCATCGATTCAAGACGTCGGTGAGAAATGAACCCAACACTGGATGGAAATAAATGCTATGTTGGTGAAGTTTGTTGAAACGAGGACATGACGATTACATGCTATAAGCGAGGATAAAGGCGGAACAACAGCAACATATTCATGTGTGCGACTTTTTTTGGCCGGGCAGTGTATAAATTATACTAGGATAAGAACTAGGACAAAAGAATTTAGGCCATTTATATGATTTTTACATTAAATCTTGCATTAATTTTTGGTGTTTCTAGGTTTCTGGTACTATATTTCTCAGCTTTCTTGATGTAATGCCAGTTTTCTTCACAGTTCATGCAGATCTCCTATTTCATGCATGACATGCATTGACACTCAGCGAATGCTCTGTATTGTAGCAAATCAAATCAGCAGAAATCACTGGCAGGAATATTCCTAGCGGTAGGTATTGATCCGACCTGCAGCCCAGCTCTGGAGCGATTCCTGTCCAGGCCATTCCTGTAAGTCAGGCCTGTGTGTTCCCTCTAATCACATACCGAACATTAAAACTTCCCCTGAAAGAGCACTAACTTACTGTACTCCTGTTTGTGTGCTAATCCTTCATAAAAATCTAACAATTATTTGTTGTGGGTTTTTTTTTGTGATGGTTTGTCTAAAGGTAATGAAAACTGGTTTGCCACAGAGGGTTAAATTATGCTGCGAATGTCGTAGGTTCCACAAATCATTTTATGTAGTACAAGAATAACAGCAAGAGATAAAAGGCAAAGAAATTTCATTCCCAGTAATCACTTAAGTTGATTCTTTTTTTTAAACTGGGTCAGTATTTTTAGTCACAGACTTGAACACGCATCAGCAGTTTTGCATTAACCCTGATGCGGCACGTTGATTCAATTCAGGGGTTGATAGGTGGGTCAGTCAAAGTGTTATTTGTTAAAAGAACATTGAATTTCTTAGTTATGCAGTGCAGAATTTTTCTGTTTGCAAATTATCTAGTGAATTTTTTTGTTCACGAATTGTCAAGTGAAGTGTACGGTATGTCTTTGACAGGGTTCTAAATAATGTTTATTGTTAAGCATTTTATATAAGAAGGACTGAGATCCTGTGGTATAAAGTGTTTGTTAATCATATCTGTCCCTCAAATGGGCTTAAAGAACATAGAGAATACAAATAAAGCAGGATTTTAGTCATAGCGTGAAAAAATTAATGAATGAAATAATAAAAAAGTTAGCTGTTTGTGTGGCAGTGTAAGTGAACAGCTAAGGACTAGTGCCAGAATTAGAGTGCCAAATTACCCAGAGTCCAAGAGGAATATCCTTCAATGAGCTGTCTTGATATCTCAGTCTTACTGTATTTATTATTTGGGAACAGATCGAGGAAGACCTCCGTGTCGAAGCTAAAGGAGCCCAGAGAGTCTGGTCATGGCTGGAACTTGTACGTGATAAACACCGTGTCCACCCTGCAGCTCTATGGAGAGATGGTAAAGTTTAACCTCGGTCTAATTATTTAAATTTGCACCACCTATGTATTTAATGCATCGGTAGACGTTTGGCACCAATGCTTGGAACGTATACTGTGCTGTTTATTTAAAAAGTTCTTCATCGTTAAATTAAGATGGACCTTCAGGCAGTCATGTCAGTGTTGAGCAAGATGAAGGAGAATTAAGATATTAGGCGGAGAAACTCATTTCACAAAGTCACAGGGACTTTTTTGGTATTTCCAGTGACTTGGGGAAGTTTTCGGGACAGACAAGTTAGCAATTTGTAGTTCCTCAGTAACATTTTGTGCTAGAGGCTGGTATGACTCTTTATAGTGGTGATGACACAAATTAAATTCTGTAAAAGGGGCCCGTTCACTTTACAGGTACACTGTATTAATTAAAGATGAAATACAGTGTTATTTCTTGGAAATAAAATTGAATCAGCCACAATGTCTTTCTGAAGCCATTTGCTTACTCCTGTACACAAGTATCAATGACCCCAGCAACAGGAATGTTATTAATTAACATTGCATTCTTTTTTACCAAAGAGGATTGTTATGAGATTGGTCATGTGTGTCTGTCTGTCTGTGACCACAATAACTTGAAAATCAACAAGGTCCAACGAAGAACTGCAATTTTTTTTGCAGTGATCTGGATCCATGAGGGTTTTGAAGGATTTTTTATCATTGTGCGATAGGGCAAAGAGGTGGAAATCACCCACAGTGCACCAAGAGAAAAAGACACAAAACTCAAAAATAATTGTGGAACAGGTCACTAGGGGGCATCGCAATTCTACATCATCTACCAATAAAGCCTGGATTAAAAGGTTTAAAGATTGCACTACCTTGGTGGAGGTTTGCACCCTTGGAGTGCATTGCTAGTTTCTCTTGAAATTGTGTACCTTCTTTTGTTATTTAACACATGAAACTGGACTGATCTACTTTCTATGAATCAGCGTTGCACTGTAAAGTTTTTCTGGTCACATAGTCTTGTTATAGTTATCTTTAATGTAAACTGACACAGAACCAAAGCAAGATATACAACAGGTGAATAAGAGATACTAAACACGTGAGCGCTTTGTAATCTATAGCTACTCTGTAGTGAATGGGCCCCTTTAAGAATTTATATAGGAATATTAAATGTTGTCATAAATTTAACTGTTTATAGCAAGTCTTTAATAACAAAAACTGTAATCTTTGGAGAACTGTTGAGTGGTAAGTGGGATAAAACAAGTAAGTGTACCACATATCCCTCCGACAGGTGGAGTACAGTAAACGGTATGAGCAGGCCAGCCCACTGCCCCAGGACTGTGTTCATCTGCTGAGTGAAGCTCACCTGTTGCTCAGAGCCAGTCTGCTCTGTCCAACCACTGACACTGCCAAGATCCAGGAGGCCTTCCAGGAGAGTTGTGCCCAGCTGGGGGACTGCTTCAGCAGGTGTTTCACTGAAAAACTGTTCTTTAACTACCGCACCTAACCACCGCATAGTACGATCATTTCATTCTTTCTAACCCTGATCCCAAAGAACCCCCTGTTCTGTATATTTAAGTAAAGTCCCTCTGTAACACCCACTTCAAATATTGAAGAGCTGGTAATTAGCTAATAAGGTAAATCAGGTGTGTAGGAAACAAGAAAAATATTAAAAAGTGCAAGGCAGGGAGGGGGTCTTCCAGGGCCCAGGGCTGGGAACTTCTAATACAAAGCAGTGGGTTCAACAAAAATTTTGTAAAGGTTAATCATTTAATTTATTCATTCATATATTTTCTATGGGGTGGGGTACACACTGAACAGCTCACCAGGCCATCGCAGGGCCAACACAGATACAACCGTTCACACTCACACCTAGGGGCGATTCCAAGGTGTTTAAGAACATGCTGTGTGCTTCTGTGGGTTTCATTCGGGTACTCCGGTTTCCTCCCACAATCCATAGATATGCACATTAGTCTTTAGTCCTCTTAGAGTTGACTCCTCTGGGATAGGCTCCAGCCTCCCCACAACCCTAGTAGGATTAATTGATTCGGCAAATGAAATGAATGAAAGAATGAAAATACTTTGCATGTAAAGGTCTGGATAAGTAAGGCCATTCATTTTTTTAATTCTTTGTTTGGCAGATTTCAATTTTAAGAACAGGTATTTTATTATTTCTTTAACGACACGACAGAACAAGAATACAAGAAAGGGTAAAATATATATATTTTTCCTTTCTTGTATTCTTGAAGAAGCCCAAACTAGAGCTTTGATTTAAATGTTCAATCATTTCGATGCAGGAGTCTGTCTTGAGCTGATGGTGTACACGTGTACACTTTTCATACTCTGTATATTCTGTTGAACCGACTGCTTTAAAGAGATCAGTGACACTACTGTCACAATGTTTTCCATAACATTTATAAAGAAGGTTGCCCTTAAAATATGTTCATAGACCTCCCCTTTCACCTGCCTAATACCTCTAAGGGTGGTATTAAAGGTAACTGGACCCCCAGGTAGCATTTGATGCTCCTGCCGTCAGTTCTGGATGGAGATGGTTTGCTTTTAGAATAAAATCTAGTCTCTACTTTCAAAAATAAAAACAAAAACAACTGTATTGACCAGTTCTGTCACACATAACGATAATATTACTTCCAATAGTCTCAAGCTCCAGACGTTTGTACGGGCACACACTGTGTAGCTGTACACGGGCAACACTTCCTAGGCACTTCGACACGTCCAACAGGCAAGAGTTCATGCGAAGATGCACGTGATGTAGTTACAAAAGTCGGCGTAAGAGGGCGACAAAAAATGTTCCAGTTTTAAAATTCATTGTGCAATTGGCAAGTTAAGATCGTCGGGAATAAAAAAGTTAATGTTTTCCCAGTTTGTTTTTTCCCCCAGAAACCGCTCGCACTGAAATTGAAACATGTTTATTTTAACATTGAAATATTAACATTGGAATCTGTGAAACAAGGAATAAGGAAAAAAGCATGGCCTAAATAACATTACTGAATGGCAGCAGCAGGTGCACCTTTAATTGTTTAACTATTAATGATTAATTTATGGGTGTGAAAGTTTATGGGTTTGTTGGATTAGTTGTGTGTTAGTTTAGGGGTTTGTTAGATTAGGGGTATGTTAGTTTAGTGGTTTGTTATATTAGGGGTATGTTAGTTTAGCGGTATGTTACATTAGGGGTATTATAGTTTAGCGGTTTGTTAGATTAGGGGGTATGTTAGTTTAGTGGTTTGTTATATTAGGGGTATGTTAGTTTAGCGGTTTGTTAGATTAGGGGGTATGTTAGTTTAGTGGTTTGTTACATTAGGGGTATGTTAGTTTAGCGGTTTGTTAGATTAGGGGTATGTTAGTTTAATGGTTTGTTAGATTAGCGGTATGTTAGTTTAGCGGTTTGTTAGATTAGGGGTATGTAAGTTTAGGGGTTTGTTAGATTAGGGGTACGTTAGTTTAATGGTTTGTTAGATTAGGGGAATATAAATTTAGGGGTTTGTTAGATTAGGGGTATGTTAGTTTAATGGTTTGTTAGATTAGGGAAATATAAATTTAGGGGTTTGTTACATTAGGGGTACGTTAGTTTAATGGTTTGTTAGATTAGGGGAATATAAATTTAGGGGTTTGTTACATTAGGGGAATATAAATTTAGGGGTTTGTTACATTAGGGGTATGTTAGTTTAATGGTTTGTTAGATTAGGGGAATATAAATTTAGGGGTTTGTTAGTTTAGGGGTTTGTTAGATTAGCGGTATGTTAGTTTAAAGGTTTGTTTGATTAGGGGTATGTTAGTTTAGCGGTTTGTTCGTTTATTGGCATGGTGGTTTATGGATACGTTAGATTGTGGGTGTGGTAGTTGATAGGTTTGGTGGATTCTGTAGATAATGGTAAAAATTGTTTTGTATGAAATGTTTTGTTTCATAGTGCCACTCACTTTATGTTACACTTTGGACTAGAATCACAGACTCAGAACACATTGGTCATGAACTTTTCTTGAAGCAGAGAATAAGCATGTGTCTGTGTACAATAGCTGTCTTCATGTAAATAATTTACACAAATGCACATTATCAGCTCCAGCAGCAGATCTAGAAAGAAAAAGAACGTTGTGATGTTTAATCAAAACTTAAGTACGACCAAATCCCCCCGATGCTTGAGATGGTTCTTGAAATTACACATACAAATACGTTTAACTTTACTATTTTTAAATGAGCAGTTCAGCATTTCATAGTTTCCTGTAGTAATTTAGGATGGCTGCATTTTTTTTTTCTCTTTTTTTAGGATGAGTAAGCGGAATTGTCACTTGGCTCTTCCATACTACAAGATGTCTGGCTTGTCAGTAACAGAGGTAATTCAGAGAAACATGGCCATGTGCAGAGGTCCTGTTCCAGATTATGGGAAAGGCTTTGTTTTCTTCCTGAAGCACTCTCTCTATGAGGAAACCATGGAAGAGCTCAGTGAAGTAAGCATATGTATAATGTGCAGTATATTAAAATGTAATCCTACAAATAAATATGCTTATTATACACATACAGCAGAATCCAAAAAGCTTAGTCGGGAAGATTGTACAGGTTTTGAAACAATATCTGATTGCAGTATATTCCTACATCGAGTAATATGATCTAGATCCTGTTTACGTTCCCTGCTCTGTGTGAGTTTTTTAAAGAATGCCTAATGCCTTTACACTGCTGGCTGTGGAAGTGGTCATTCAAATTGTGTTATGTTTGCATTGTAAACTGTCATGCAGTAGCTGTTATTAAGTTTTTGTATAACTCTATGACTTGTTTAGGTCCAGCAGTGTGGTAAAGTGTTAAGTGTGCAAAAGTGTGCACTGTAGAATCAATATAAACTTACATAAGCAATCTTCCTGCATGCGGAGATTAATGCTGCCCAGTAAAGATTATACTTATTCCGAAATAAAATATAACCCTCTCTTCTTCAGTACACCCCTACTCATTTTAAGATAACACACGTGTCTAGCTAATGCACTTCATTTTAAAGTATAGTATGTAAAATAAATATTGGACAGCATGGTGGCGTTGTGGTTAGCACGTCCGCCTCACAGCAGGGAGGTTCTGGGCTCGAGCCCCATGTCCAGTGGGACATTTATGTGCCGAGTTTGCATGCTTTCCCTGTGCTTGTGTGGTATTCTTCAAGTTACTCTGGTTTTCTCCCACAGTCCAAAGACATAAGGCTAAGTGGCTATACCAGATTGCCCCTGTATGTGAATGCGAGTGTGAGTGATATTGTCTGTGTTGGCCCAGCAATGCTTCGGTATGCTATTCAGGGTGTACCTTGCCTTTACCCTGAGTTGTCTAGGATGGGCTCCCTATGACCCTCATAAGGAATAAATCAGTTCATAAATGAAATTCCAGGAATCCTGAATTAAAACCTTATTTATTTATTTTTTTTACACTTTTTTTCTCAGTTGAATATTTTTTCAGTACTCAATTTAAAGAAATAGACTTCTATGCATCCTTAGTTGTATTAAAACATGCAGTACAAAACAGGAATAGCAATGAAGCTGTATGAGGCAGATTATCCAAGGTAGAAACAAGGGCAGTTGACTCAAGTTTCTTAAAGATGTTTTACTTCATACCCAAAAGGGTGCTTCAGTTAAACTCTTTGAGAGTCTTTGGCAGATTCATAGCATTTAGGTGTTATCTGGGTTGTTGGTTCATCTGGTCCACCTGCCCTGGTTGTAAAGCTCTTCATGGAGAGATCCAATAAGGGCCTTGTAATTGTTTACATTTATATTGCAATGATATCATTTATATGTTTATATTTCCACCCCTATTCAGGGATGTACATTCCAGTTTAACATCCATAGCTTCTTTCACTCCTCTTTTAAACCATGCTTTATGAAATATAATTCAGAATATGAAATAAACTTTATATCTCCAGGAAACTGCTAACACCATGTTGGAAATCTTCAGTAAGGCGGAGCCAGGGCAGCTTCCACATGTAGTGAGCAGCTCATTCATGAAGAATGCCAATCCTGCCTGCGCACGTGCACATCTGGAGCAGCTCGAGCTCAGTGGTGCCCCATCTGTCACAGTCACACTGTGTAAAGCTGCACAGGCACTGCGTTTAGGAGACCTGCGCTACTACCAACAGCAGATGGATCGGCATGCTGAAGTGAGATTTTTATTTATTTATTTATTTTTTAAAAATGCACTTTATTTTTAATTTGTATAGTTTTTTTTATTTGCATTTACGCATTATAAAAAGTGTAAAAATGAGCTATGGCTTATATATATTTCATAATGTATCTTAAATTTCATAAAAAAAAGGTGGGTTTGTGTGTGGCATCATGTTGGGGAGAAAAAGAAGAATGTCAATGAGTGCAAATAACGTCTGAATGAATGTTCATCAGACACACAATAGGGGGAGACATTTCATTATAATGATGCCAAGCTATTATTAAAGCTGCTGTCTTAGGTAGATTTTTCAGGTTAATCAATGAACTTGTGACCATTATCCAAAAGAGCCTTGGGCAAACAAATTATTTAATAATTTTCTTTTTATAATTAGAGCATAACAGCTGTTTTTAAAAAGTCATGGAAAGGTTTGCACAATATATATTATTTTATACTGTATATTAATGTACTATTCTATATTATTGTATCTATTAATGTGGACTATTTAATAACACCTGCATTTGATAAGCTTCATCATTTGCTACACTCATCAGGTTGCTTATAAATCTGACCAGACTGGCAGATAAGTCAGTTTGACCAATACATGCTTTTTCATTTTATTTTTGTTCTCTGCTTGTTGAGATTTACTAATATAAAAAATGATCATTAAAATTCAGGCACCTCTACAAAAATGTTTTTGTAAAATATAGAACAGTCTGTGCACGTTTCTTCAACTACAAGTTTAAACTTGAGACAGTTTTTCACTGCATTTGTCACATTGTCCAGATGCTACAGGTGTACGGCTTCATAGAGGAGCCCAAGCTTCTAGTGCATTGCAGAGGGAAGGACGTGGTGCCCACCCAACTGGCACGGCATCTTTGCGACACGCAGGATGGCCTGCTTGTGGCTGCTGTTGTGGCACTTCATGAAAACAGCAAGGTCAAACTGGAGGAGGGTGAACTCTTCTTTCAGGTACAGGAGACTGAACGTGACTCAGTGTCATCTTCCAAAGCACAGTGCGCATGGGTAATGTTGGCATTCTTTTATTCTGTATCAGGAGTTGTGTAAGGAGAGCACAGAGCCCCAGAGCATTCCTCAGCTGCTGGTGGATTTCTGGGAGGCTCTGCTGGTGGCATCGTCTCAGGAATCCATCATCCAGGAGCTTTTGTTCCACCTCACCTCTGTATACATCGAGCGCATCATGTGCAGAGAGCGTTCTGGCATTAAAGCACTCAAAACAGCTGAAGACTTGGTGAGTTCAGACCTTAAACTCACATTCGCTAAGTCCTGAAACATGTACATATTCAATAGGAAGCAAAGACTGGCCATCTTCATGCATAATGCTAAGGAGTTCTGTGTTTTATCATATGCGTTTACTGCTAAAAGTTATCATTTAGCATTACAGCACAAATAAAAGAGGCAGATGAGCCAAACAGAAAATGAATCTGACTCTTAGTTCTGGGAAGCTGAATTAAGTATATTTAAATGTATTGATACTTAGCTAAAATTGCAGAATTATAAGAAACTAGCATTTGTAGCAATAGCATTATGAAATAAAAAACATTTAGAAAGTGATTAAAACAACTATTTTTGTTAATCATTACCTCTGCCAGGAGGTTATATTTTGGTTAGGTTTGTGTCTTTGTTAGCAGGGTTACACCAGACGTTGCCTTTGGATTGACCACAGGTAGGGCTTCGGACAAGGGAGACTCCAAAAGATTTTAGAAAAAAAAAGTTTTTAAAAGAAAAGTATTCTATGTTTAAGTCCTGGCTGGCTCAATATAATACCGATTGCATATGGGAATTGCTGGGCTTGGTGGAGGTTTGCGCTCTCTGGGTGTTCTTGTTGTACACGCTTTTTTTAGCTTATGAAGAAAGTGTGCGTGCAAACATATATAAATATATAATACTTTGAATTTCTGAAATACTTCAGTATTCTGAGATAACTTAGACGCAATCAGGATGATTTCTGCTTTTTATTTTTATTTTGTGACATAGACGAGCTGATATTAACCAGAGTGCAGAATTGCTAATATCTAGTGAGCTAGGATAGAATAATGTACAGTATGTATACATTGCAATTTAGTTTCTAACTAATTAAGTGAGTTGTGAAAGAACTATATAGAGAATGTACTCCATTCCCACTAATCCTGTAGTTTTCCTTTTTTTTTTCTTCCCCCCCAGATTAACTCCTGCTCTCACTATGGAACGTTGTTCCCATGGTTGAGCATCCTGACTCCACTTCAATTCAACATCACACATGACTACCAAGAAGACCTTCAGAAACTCCAGGTCTGCAGCTCAGCATGCTTGTGCTCGAGGAATATTTGATGTGTTGTGTGTCCTGGATGTATTTGCTGTAGAGAACATTCACTCGAACTACAGTTCGCTCAAGCGTTATTAACCGCAGCGCCCGTGAATGAAAAATTCCAAAAACTACGCTTCTCTTTTTCTCAGCTAAAACGGGTATAATTGGCCATATTGGAAAAGCTGAATAGATAGATCAGTTTATTATCAATATCAGGTGGGCTGAAATCATTAGATTAACATCAGTCATGTTGGATGTTGCCCAAATTCCTGACCGTTCAATCACCCGTTCATCGCAAACCTTTACTGCAGAAAGTTATGGGTACTGTGGATTGCAGCATAACTTCCAGAAAATTAAAAAAGAAAAAACAAGCCCGGTGAGGAAACAATTGTTCATAACAACAGATATAACACACGGTACTAGTCAAAAATCTGGACCCACTCTCTGATTCTAACCGAAGTAGAAGTCATGTACAAACTTGACTAGTACTGTGTGTGTGTGTGTGTGTGCGCGTTTGTTCTTTTATTTATTTTTTAAGCCACTTAACGTTAATAACAGCATAGGTGCTGTTAGCATGAACACAACATGCACCATGGTTTTTTGTTTGTTTATCTGTTTATTAGTTTTTTTCCTTCTTACTGCGTAATACAGCATGTAAACTGAACTCCTCGTGATGTTCTCCATGTCACATGTTGTAGTCTCTGCTGTGTGGCCCAACACTGGACGTGTCCTCCATTGTACCTCTGCTAGAGCGGCTACCCGATTCAGATAACACAGGCCTTAGTGTGCATGTGCTCTGTGCCACCAAACTGGGTCAGCATGAGCACGTCATCGAGAAGCTCCTGGATCGCTGCCCTCAAGCCATCATGTGCTACGCCAACCACGAGTTACATAGCGACAAAATGGTACACAGTCTCAATGCCTGCTCATACACCATAGCTACATTGCATTTATATTTATGGCATTTGGCAGACACCGTTATTCAGAGCAACTTACATTTATCATTTATACAAATGAGCAGTTGACGGTTTAGGGCCTTGCTCAAGAGCAAGGGCAGATTGGTGGCACTGGGGATTGAAACTCCAACCTTCTGCTCAGTAACCCAGAACATTAACCACTGAGACATGACTGAAAAATGATTGTAAGAATCAAAAGTATGACTTTTCTGAAGTAATTAATAGAATTTTATTCACTATGCAATCTTGTGGTGTTTATTTTTAATATTAATCAATAGACTTATTTTTGTTCTTATTGTATATGGTTGCTCTGTGCAGGTTTTGTGGTGGCAGAAACTGTTTCCTGAGCTTTGTGAGAGGACACGGCATACTTCAGGAGATAACGGTGTTCTCATCACTGCTCTCAAAGGTTGCCATTTCTGAAGTATATACTGTGTTCAAACCTTCTTGAGTCATTGGTTTTTACCAGATGATTAAATAAAAATAGCATATTAATGGATCTTCGTGTTCATATAAGCCGTCAGTTTCTTGTCTCCACCAAAGTGACGTGGGTGGAGCTTCAAGAAATGTAGCAAGCAGGTTCAAGTCTAGGAATAGTCCTCATTCAATATCCAAAAGGAAATGAAATGGAACCTTTCTATCAGCAAAATACTAAAACAGCCCTGGGTAACAAATAAAGATGTAATTTAGATGTAAAATGTTTATGAAGTAAACCTGCTGATATTGAAACTAAGACTAATGAAAGGGATATCTGTGTTTGGTCTCCTTATCGGAAATTATGGTAGTTTTTCATAACAGCTGGGTGTCTGAACGGGGAAAAGAATAGTTTGTCCAATGTAAGTTCATTTATTAATTCATTTTCTGAACAGCTTCATTCTAATCAGGGTCACTGGGAGGCTGGCGACTCTAAGCCATCTCTGGGCGAGGGCGGGGTACACCCTGGACAGCTCGCCAGACCATCAATTCAATTCAATTCAATTCAATTTTATTTGTATAGCGCTTTTTACAATTGACATTGTCGCAAAGCAGCTT
>JBCNYG010000002.1:27095397-27107161 GCA_039654305.1 Porochilus rendahli | reverse complement strand
TCTCGCTACGTCCCCTCTACTGTCCCCCCACCTCCCCCCCCTCCCCCCCCCTCTCCCCCTACTTCCCCCCCCCTCCCACGATATTCATCCGAGACTCCTAACGGCCTGGGTCGAGCAGCTGTCCATTCAGCAGCTGTGGGATTATGACCCCAGGCCTAGAGATCTGCACAGCGTAGGTCAACTCTGTCCCGGGTTAGGTCTATGGAAAGGTCTTATGAAAGGCCACGAAGGCTCATCACAACACGCAAAATTAGTCCTGAATCCATGTTTCTCTCTTAGTTTAAGAGGAATGTAAATGGTTAGATTGATGGACAGACCTGGTAGAACCTCGAATAATAGTTTGCAAGAGTATAGTTTAAGGTTTTTGGCTTCCTATAAAGCATTTGCTAGCACCCTGCTCCAAACATGAAGTGGCTACTGGCCAAGATTCACTAAGGGGGTGATCATACAAGAGGTAGGATAGAAAACTAACTGATGTCAATTACATTTTTTGAAATTTTTACTTTTTACAAAATTTGAAATTCGTGATAAGATGTTTTGCGACTCCACATGCGAGTGAGTATTTTGCGGCTTACATACGTACATCACGGTAAAGTCGTGATCAAGTCATGCGGCAAGTGATTTGCAAGTAATTTGTGATTGGTTTGTTTGGATGATTGGTGAATAAAACGAATCTGCTGTCATAAATCAGTCACGTTTTTTTCGCATGTTATTAGTGTGAACAAGATGCAAAAAAATTCAAATGATGACAAAATACACAGAAAATGGTGGATGATAGCAGGTCTCAAACTTTTCGCGTGGAAGTCTCAACTTGCCGCTTTTCCTTACAAATGAAAATCGGAAAATGTACGATCAAGATGACAACTTTGTGACCTTCTCACAACATGTACGGACTGGTTGAGGAGATTTTGAGACTACTCCACGTCAGAGGCTCATTTTGCGACATGTGTGAAATTTTTTCGCGATGAAACCATGAACCACAAAAACACGATGTCACTAATGTCGCGAGACAAATTCGACATGTTCGGAACAAAAAGCGAAAACCGTAAATCACCCTTTGAGTCAGTCACTCAACACACAGTTGGTTAAAAGCAAGACACAGTTGTCTAAACATCTCCAAGGTTTTTCTCTTGGATCCAAAACCACCATGTCCATTCAGGTGCGCCGCACGGGTTTTGCCAGTTGCTGAAGAAGTAAAGCAGAAATGAACCTGTTAGAATGTTTCCAATAAAGAGCTAACACAGAGATTAGAGGACGAGGCCTGGCTGAGCGTCACGTGGTCGAGTTTGTGTGAGAGAGGTGTTCTGTTTACAGAAGAAATTCACACACTCGCGCACACTGGAACAATGGCTGGGTGCTGGATCAGGGGCAACGTCGAGGCTAAAAAACCCCCACAAAAAAACAGATGGACTCGACACCTCAGAGCTGGGCTTACTGTTAGTGTGCTAGCACCCCAGAGCCTGTGTGCGAGTTCAGTGACGAATGAGATTCCCCATCAGCAAAAGTAATCACTTGCACCACACACCTAGATGTAAACATTCAAGTCATGCCTCAGTGAGAGGTGTTTAAAGACACAAGAGTAGACACAGTTCATGGGCCTGACTGCAGTGTTTCAGTCGCACCTTGTCACTCAACTCCAGAATAAGTTACTTTATCTATCTATCTCTCTCTCTCTTTCTCTCAGTTCTTCATGCTGAAATAAACAGACTCCACAACACTTCGACAAGGAGCTACTGAGCAACCCGACATGTTCTGGATCTTTTGGATTATTGCTGCCAGAACCAACAGAACCTATTTAACATAAAACTTCCGGATTAAGAGTTCAACAAACAAACAAACAAATAAATATAAGCTAAACAAAGAACGGACAGCATGGTGGTGAAGCGCTTAGCATGTCCGCTTCAGAGCAAGAAGGTCCTGGGTCCGAGTCCTGGGCCCGGCAAAGACCTTTCTGTGTAGAGTTGGCATATTTTCCCCATGCTTGCATGGGTTTCCTTCAGATACGCTGGTTTCCTCCCACAGTCCAAAGACGTCCATATTTGGCAAACTGCTACTAGGTGTGAGTGTGTGTGTGTGTGTGTGTGTGTGTGAGTGTGTGTGTGTGTGTGTGTGTGTTGGCCCTGCGATGGTATGGTGAGCTGGTAAGGGTGTACCCTGCCTTCACTCGGTGTGAAGCCTAATGTGCTTGTCTTTGGATTGTGGGAGGAAACCTAAAATACCCAGAGGAAACTTATGCGAGCACGAGGAGAACATGCAATCTCTACACAGATATGCCCTCGCCGAGCCAGGGACTTGAACCCAGGACCTTATTGCTGTTAGCTGGATGTGCTAACCAACTATGATCTAATGTTGAGACAAACCTGGATTAAGGTTTTACATTAAATCAGCTTAATGACTCTTTATTTGGAAATCGTTACACGAATTTCAAAAATCGAAAAATCCCACTCCCACCAAGTTTGCTTCATTCTTCCAAATTGATGCAAGACCAAAAAGTCACGGTGTGATCGCAGTCACATTTTGGCATTAGCTCCTTAAAAAAAAAAGCAAGATCAACTTGTTGGATTTAATGACGTTTATGATTGATAATTGAGTTTTACGGCTAATACACGTACTGCAGCGCTCAGCAATAATGCTATCAGTATTGTGATACGCTTTAACAAAAGACCCGACTGTCCTAATGACAGCACAAGGTCGTATGATAGACAGAATTCCAGTTATATAATAAAAGGGGTTGGTGGGCTGGAGGATGAAACAGTACAGTCCTGCAGATAAATCGGTAATAAATGATCGAATTGCAACACAACAGTACAAAACAGTTACTTATGCAATACGTAACGCGTCACCTAATCTCTGCCTGCACATTCTGCAGTTTGTCCGATTACTAGTATAAACGTATTTGTTCGAACTTGATTTACAGTGGTTGTGTACGGGTGAGTTGAGTCAAAGGTTTCTGTAAATCAAAGGAAACAATCGAGGGTGAGGGTTTATTCCCATAACGTCATTTTTTTAATTTTTTTAACTTAAAAAAGTTCATTGAAAAGGGAGCAGCATGATGGTATAGTGGTTAGCACATTCGCCTCACAGCAAGACGGTCCTGGGTTCAAGTCCCGGGCTCAGCGATGGTGTTTCTGTATGGAGTTTGCATATTCAACCCATGTTTGTGTGGGTTTCCTCTGGGTACTCTGGTTTTCTATCACAGTCACATTAGGCTGCTCCGAACTGCCCCAGGTGTAATAGTTGTGTGTTCAGGGTGCATACCTACTTTGCCCAAAATCGGATGAGATAGGCTCCAGCCTCCTCAAGACCCTAGTAGGACTAAGTTGTTCAGCAAATGAACGAATTGGTGAATTAATGCACGAGTTCCATGAAACTCGTATATTTAGCCCAGTGTGCATGTCTTTGGACTGGGGAAGAAACTGGAGTACCTGGAGGAAACTCACACAAGCCCAGGAGCACATGCAAGCTCCACACAGAAATGCCCGAGCCCGGGGCTTTTTTTTTTTTTTTTTTTTTGCTGTGCACTGAAATGGTGGAAATATGGATGCTGCAGTGGGTACAACCAAAAATCCTTTCTGTTGTCCGCCTCCATGTCCCTCTGCAGCACTTAGTTTAGTAGATATGTTGCCAGGTGTTAAGTAAAGCAAATATACAATGAAATCCAGTTAAATATGTTCTTTGGTGTTTGTAGGAAATGCATCAATGAAGCAGTGCTTGCATTCAGTGAGACTGTAAGGGCATGTCTAGGTTAACAATGCAGGTGACTAAAAGCACAAGGAAGTAGGTCATAAGTTCCCTCACACACACGCAAGCGTGCACGCACACTCACACACACACACACAGCTCAAGATGCTTAGACAAATTATCTAGAATCTCCTACAATAACAATACCCATGATATCCCAAATACATATTATTGACTATATTTTTCCTATTTTATGTAATATTTTATTTATTTAATTAATGCTATTTATTTTATTGTTAACGCTATTTTTTGGGAGAAAAAAAACTATTATTTTCCTTTTTTTTTTAAAGATTTAATTAGAAATCTTTTCAAAATATCTGAAAAAAAAAGTATAACATGTCCAGAAATAGCCCTAATAATCGTATGCTAGGAAACAATAAAAGCATTTGACAAGATTCAAGATATTTTAGCCCGCTGCCATTTTTGGGATTATATTTCGAAAAAAAAAAAATTACTAATTAAACATTAACTTCTAATCTATGTTGTGAGTAAGAATTAAATTGGAGCACATTTTCATACTGCAAACATCAAGTTTATGATAAATGAGTATTGACCCCAAATATTAGTTATCAGTACTTTTGACTACTAATGATCTGTTACTCCAAACCCAATAAAAAAACACAAGTGGATCCTTAATTTTATCAGATGCAAAACAACAAGATATCAGCTGACCTGTTCTCTAAAGATCAGCCTCACTACCAGTAGACAGAAACCAGGAAAGGTTAAAAAAAGAAGAAAAAAAAGGCTTTAGATAAAATGGGATGATTTTTTAAGGATAATGTGTCTTTCCTTAAATATTAAAATACTAAAAGTGTACTATTACCATGGCCCCAAAAGGATACAGAACCCTAGTCATACTGTACCACAGCATGCATAACTCATAACCAAATGCAAGACAGGCTTCCACCCTGTTCAATTCACAGTGTTTACTGATATGTTAATACATAAAGAATTAAAGGTGGATATTGTAAAATAATTAACAACATGAAGGGGGACCACTCCCACAGTTTAATTCCTACTATATAACATTGTTTGCCAACATACAAACTCACAAGACACACACACACATACACACACACACACACACACATGCTAGTAACGGGTTGGACCCCCTTTTGCCTTCAGAACTGCCTCAATTCTTCGTGGCATAGATTCAACAAGGTACTGGAAGCATTCCTCAGAGAGTTTGGTACATATTAACATGATGGCATCACACAGTTGGCGCAGATTTGTCGGCTGCACATCCATGATGCGAATCTCCCGTAATAATTTTTTATTTAAATAAAATTTATTTAATTATTTGTTAAGCTTTATTCATAGGATATTAATATAAACCATCATTTTACCACTCAGAATACTGCAGGTTGAGATTTGTTCTCTAATACTGCCATGTAGTGGACACTTAGGCGAACAAACCATGTTAAATGAAAAGCCAACTATGATATTCTTCAGGAATTGAACCTGGGACCTCTTTGCTGTGAGGCGGACATGCTAACCACTGAGCCACCATGCCGTCCCTATGGATAACTTATTTAATAATAATAATTTATATTGTACCAAATTTGCATAATTTGCTGTACCAATCATGTGAGCCTGACCTGCAAACAATATGACATGTAAACTTGTAAATAGAAAAATGTAAATATCTTATACAAATAAATTATCAAAATACACGCAACTTTAAATTTGTAAGAACAAATATCTTTTAACCCATTTAGAACTAGAACTATTATCAACTAGAATTTTCTTCCGCATTACAAAAACCTGTTTAAGATGTACAAATAACACACATTTGTACTATATGATATAAAATATTTTTTATTTTTCTTTTAAACATGTGTACAAATTAACCGAGAATCACCCAGGAAATACGGAACTGTGCTGAAGTCTAACTCCAAGCCCCGTTTGTTTCAGCAACCAGAGAGTGCAGCGCGCATGCTCCGTTTGACTAGACAAGTACATGCCGGTCAAGCACTTTCACCAAGACTTGCTCTCAGTCTCACTGTTATTCGGATCACCTCGCCTATTTATTTCCGTGATGAGACATCACGGCCACAATTTTGACGTATGTAGACGACGGCTAATGCTGTAGTGTGATGCGGTTACCACACTACAGTCATTGCAATGCTAAAACAAAAGAGAGCGAAAGTAGATCCATCTGAAATATCTTTATAATTAATGATATGATTTAATAATGCATCACAAATACATTAGTAAAAATTAATTGCTATTAAAATACGGTGTATGTACCTCGATTTTCTTGTACGTTTATCGCACAAACAACGTGTATTCTTGTGTCAGCGATGATATTTTAACCATGTAGACACATGATCAAAAAAGGTCAGGCCTGGATTTTGGCCACAGTGACAGTATTATGTTTTATGAAACATATAGGTGTAATGGTGAAATCAGGTGCAGTTGCAGTATTTGTCCAAAACAAGATATGACTGCCCTTGTATGCTGCAATGGACATTATGAAAGATTAAATGATTGCCCAGGTTTTTTCAAGTTTGTACTAGATAGAGTGGCAAAATTTTAAGAGAGGATTAACATTGGGTGAAGAGAGGGTGCCCGTAGGGTGGAAAGCGGCTGCTGATGTTGGCCCTACATAATCGGCCGTACGTAAGGCCTATGAGCAAAATTACGTAGGGCCTACGTAGGCACCCTATGCAGGGCCTACATATCCTTACGCAGGCTGCTGATGTATGGCCTACGTGTTGCCTACCTAGTTGTTCTATCTGGGTAGTATGATTCCGGACCTTTCGAGGTGGCTGTTTCCTTGAAGAGCCCTCATCATCAGAAGTGGAAAACTGTGGAAAATCTGACTTTGAGTACTCCTGAGAAGATTGGATATTTGACAATGTTTATTTTCTTGTTTGTACAAATGTGGTCGAGTTCCTTTTCTTTACATCCTGGAAAAGTTCTGGGTGGTCCAGTCCATATACATATACTCCATATACAACTCTTTACAACATCCCCAATTGACGATATTATGGCTGTGCTGTCTAGAGCTGAGTGCTTGGTTGCAGCAGCCATTACATCCCTGTGAATATTGAGCATTTTGGTAACAAAACTACCTCTTGAAGTTCCCGATTTGCCCTGGCTGCTGAAGAATTGCCACAGATAAACTGGGGCAATAGCATATAAACATTCCCTAACGATCGAATGGACTTCTTGCCATTGTTAATCTGTGGTGCTGTCTGCACATTGACAAGGGCATTCCTGCAGCACTTCGACTCATTATCATCTCCGCCCAGCTTCTCATTAGCTCGCTTCATCTGCAATTAATATTATAACTGTCTATTTATCAAAAATATGATATGTTTTCTTATACAGACATACTCCCAAAATCTCTCAAATCTGGCCTCAGATTTGTATGACTCTTATCTGACTGAATGTCAGCACTCATAAAATTGATGATTAAAGAAGTTAGCAATAATAACAGTACAAAATATATTATATATTAACCTGCATTCCAACTGCTTATTATTTATGCAAGGGAATAACCCCCAAAGGGTTGCCTGGTCTAATCTTATTAGTGTGATTTATCCGATAGCTGAGAGCTACAACCAAGGAAAATCTTACTATATGCACCTACTGCTATTTATGTGTACAAATTATGTTTTTTCTTCAAAATTTAATAAATTCGGTAAATAAACAGAATTTGGCAAAACTGTAAATAAAGACAAGAACCCACTTTTTCAACTGATGTAACTGAAAAAACCCAGCACTTCCATATACTACATGTAGCTTACTTCACCTGTGGCATGAGGCTGGTCATCCTTCTAATAATCTCTCGAGCAGAATCCTCTTTGTCTCCATCTTCCTGAAGAGACCTTGCACTATGTGGTGTTTTTAGAGCAGCATGAAGACACTCTTGAAGAGGTTGCACTTTTTGGCCAAGCTTTATTAGGTCACTTCCTTGACGATTTAAGCCGTGTACTATTTCATTCTGTTACTCCTGGTATACAATATATTTTACAATGTTAGTTTGTGAAACGTTATTTGAATGAGATTTGAATCGAAAAATAAAGCTAAAGACAGGGATTTAAACCATTAGCATTTGTTAAAAGTGTGAATTGCAATTAGGAAAAAGAAGCTAGACTAATAATATTGCAATAATCAGAAAGAATCTCTAATTTTGAACAAAACTTTCTTTCTTTTGTTCTTTTAAAATATATTCTTCCTCATGAAGAGGTATCATACTAATTATATAAAGAGTTATTTACTTAATGCTGCTTAAAACAACTTAGTGGTTAGTGAGTTTCATTTTATTTTATTAGTGTGTTTTCTTGAAATTAAACATTTTTAACATTACAAAAATTGCTGACAGCAGATCACTACATTCGTCTTGTTGTGTGTTCATGATCCACTATGGCTTCAGTCTTCTTAAGGTAGGGGTATCTATTCTCTCGTTCAGTGAGTTAGTGGTTCACTGAATGATTTAGCGACTCGGCTTAACTCTGTCACTTTGTGATTCAGCGGTTCACTATGCGGTACGATCAGAGATCCAACCGTGGAGACCGGCTGCTGAACAGTGCATTACACAGCATTTACGCCTCCCCCGGCTAATGAGATATTCATTCTTTATTATGCAATACTAGACATTTTTGGGATACATTCAATCTGAAGAATGTCTACTGACGTATTACTACAGGCACCAATGACCTTCTGGCCACAGCTATGGTGTGGATGTACAAATAGTTTCGTCGGGGTGCTCTCCAGACCTTGAACATGTCATAGTTAAATGTCGACCTTTCGATCGGCCCAAAGAGTTTACAGCAGTGTTCTGTACCGCTGTTTATATCCCACCCGACGCCGACACCACGCAGGTGCTGGACGAGCTGTACGAGGTTATCGACCGGCAGGAAACACTTCACCCGGAAGCTGCTTTCATTGTGGTGACTTTAACAAGGCGAACCTGCAGAAAGTTTAGCCGAAGTACCATCAGCACATTGACTTTACAACGCATGGCCATAACTTCATGGACAGTGTGTACACGTCGCTACAGAGCCCGCCCCCGACCAGCCTTCTGTGAATCAGATCGCTCCTCCATCCTGCTGCTACCAGCTTATAGGCAAAAGCTGAAGCGTGAGCAGCCGGTGACGCGCTCAGTTCAGCGCTGGACTAACCAATCAGAAAACGTCCTGCATCACTGCTTCCGCAGTACTGACTGGGAAGTCTTCCGGACTGGAGCCGGCGAGGGAAATGTGAATGAGTGTGCCGAATACCTTACCGGACACATTTACAAATGCATCGATGATGTCGTACCGTGGGTAACTGTACAAACTTATCCCAACCAGAAGCTGTGGTTTAACAGAGAGGTGCGGACTGCGCTCAGAAAGAGGGATCCATGTGAGTACAGCAAAGCCCTGTACAACCTCAGGAAAACAATAAAAACAGCCAAGGGACAGTACAGAGAGAAGGTGGAGTCCTGTTACAGTGGATCAAACATCAGACCTACAGTTCATTCTATGTTATCATTATTTTAATTTGTTTTACTTTTTTATCATCACTATCAGTACCTGCTTTGCTGGGTTTAATTCTCACATGTATCTTATTTATAATAATTCATAAGCCAATGTCACAAATGTCAGCATGAAAATCAGTCAAACCGGAACATGTTTTACCCTCTCAGTTACAATAAAAACAGCAAGAACAATGATAAACCCTTACCACATTTAGGGGGAAGCCAAAGGCTAATGGTTAGAGTAGCGTGTTTGAGACCGGAAGGTCGCTGGTTTGATTCCTGAACCAGGAGGAAAAATGTGTGGCAGTGGGGGAGTGAGCTGAACTTCCCTTCCTCCCCTTTCATGGCTGAAGTGCCCTTGAGCAAGACACCTAGCTCCCAACTGCTCTCCGGGCACCACAGTGTGTGGCAACCCACTGTGCCGAGTGTATGTTCACTTTGGATGGATTAAATGCAGAGAAAATTAATTTACTTCATGATTAATACAGTATAGTGGAAAATTAAAAACCCTTTTAGAAATAACACCCGTTTTTTAATTACATACTTGTTTTCATTAGGTTCTGCCTTTTGTAGTGATTTGCTAAACCAAAATTCATTGTCATTAACTCTGCACCAGTCACAGTATAAGAAGGATTCACGAGGCGATGAACAGTTTATTGGTAGGTAGGTGGTTTGTGTATGTGTTAGTTATAATTGATTTTGTATTTATCAGCAATGTAGTACACATAAAAGCAAGAGATTTGAGACAATTCCATTTTTTAGTAAAAGTTTATTGAAAAAAATATATAATAGTTTTAAGTTTATTAAAATGCAAATGTTACATTCAAACAATGAGGAAAAAACAAACAGGCAATACTGGAATGAGAGAAGAGCAAAATAACACTAAAATAATTTACTATTAATATATTTAATATTTTAAATTATATTTATAATATTTATAATATAATATAATATAATATTTATAACATTATATAATATAATATTTATAATAATATATAATATAATATTTATAATTATTTTAAATATATTTAATATTTATATATAATTTATCTTCTATTAATAAAAGTGTCATCTTAACACACAACAGAATCAATGAAATTTGATTGTAAAAAAAATCACATAGAACATATCCAATTTCAAGAAGCTTCCAGGGCAAAGCAAATAAAACAATATCAAGAAAAAAGCTCAGAAGGTCAATGTGCCTTTTTTCTTTTCCTTTTCATTAGTGGATATTAAAAATAAATAAAAAAGGATATTAAATTTTGCTTTTAACATACAAAATATTACGTTAAAATACCAGGTGTTTTTATTTTTGGTTAAAAAGAATTGGAAAACATTTTTGGTAAATTTCACCATGTCATAATGACATTTGTTATTTTCACATGTTCTTCTATCATTATATGTGTTCCACCATTCAATGCTATTAAAGAGCCCCGTACCAACAACATTCACCAAAATCACAAAATTCGGTGTAACACCAGTCCGTCGGGTTAGCAGTAGCACAGTGCTTTTTATATTATAAAAAAAAGAAAATCAAATCGTATTCTCCCTTTGAACATAAAAACATAAAAATTCCTGGGATTTAAATTATTTTGTCTATTAAAACAAAAATTTACTAACTTTTTTATTTTTAATACCCACTTCTGAAAAGCACAAATAAATGTAGCTCAAATAAAAAATATCAAATTAATATTTGATTAAAAAAAACGGTTGCATAACATGTATATTTATCTAGCAGCCAAGCAATGACATTTTAAAAGGAAATTCAACCCAAACATAAAAGCCTGCATGCATAGTTTATATCTGTTTGTATTAAAGCTCTGAACCGATGGACCTTTTTTTGTGTAGAAAATAAAAAACCAGCAATAACTCCAAACACAGGAAGTAATACCGGAAATGCGAAAAGTCACGTGTTCATTCCATGTTTTCCTCTGTAAATCAGAACTACTTTGCATATGAATACATGGCATGGTATATTTTTCTTTCCTAATTTTTGTTTAAAATGTATATACTCCACATCTCTGTCTGTAACATAGACATTATGTGAATGAATGAACTTGACCTCTCAAAGAAATACATTTTACCAAAACGTGCTAAAGTATGAATAGGTCATCAACACTCAGGAATCATAAAATGATGACTTGATTCGAATGGTAATAGGGAAACCTGTGGGCTGTATCAGTGTGGATTTCTCTGTCTGTCCAGCTGTTATGTGAAGCTGATAATGTGAAAATTACTCTCGCCATTTTTATCTGGCTGTAGCGCTGTAACAGTTCAAATTAAAAATGTAAAGTGCCTTTATATCATCAGTATTTATCTATAGTCCTAGTTCCAGGACTCGCTTGTGGTGGTTAAAACCAGAAGCTTCTGCCAAATTTCATACTCACTTCACCAGCTCACATAACACTCTGATGGTTTTATTGGTTGGTTCAACTAATGTATCTTCAGAAGTTATCTTCTACTCATCTTTTTCATCAAATATGGTCACACACATATAAATATATGGTATGAGGGAAAAATAAGTGGACTACAATTTAATCATATACACACATA
>JBCNYG010000002.1:27034874-27048318 GCA_039654305.1 Porochilus rendahli | reverse complement strand
AATAATAATAATAATTATTATTATTATTATTATTATTATTATTATTATTATTATTATTATTATTATTATTATTATTACTATTGTTATGTTTATTAATATTATTGCATATCATATTTTATCCATCTGTAATTAAAAAGAAGGTAAAACAATTGTTTAGAAAAAGAGATCTGCCTGGAAAACTGTCTTACTAAATAAAGTTACAGTCCATCTGACAGTTCAACTGTTTTTTTAATCAAGCCAGCGCGCATGCGCGTGCAATCAAAGATGGCGGCGCCCATGAAGTTGGTTTGCCTCGATCGCTTTCCACCTGATTTGCACCCCTTGCAGGCGGTTGTCTGTAAGTTCCAGTTAACACATATGTTTTCTGACAGCACTGACACTTCGTGTGCCTTGTTATTATACTGTCAGGAGACTCAGCTGTTCACCAAGTCAGCAGTTTTAGTTTGCGCGCACATAACAGCCGAGGAGCTCCCTGACTGCACGCTCCCCAACAACAACAGCAACAACAACGTTCTGGCCATTTATGTGTCTAAAACGTTTCTAACCCACTACGGTTTTCATGAGGACGAACCAGGAACCGCGCGGATCGTACAGCTTTTGCCTTTGGAGAAGATAGTACTTGGTGCTCGGACGAAGCAGAGTTTCAAATGGGCGTCTTCAGAAGAATTCTCCAGTTTCCTGCTAGCTTGGGCATCATGTCCTGGACACACTATGTTGGTGAGGAGAGCTGACACTCTGGTTCTCCCACACCATCCCCTGCTTGGTGAAAACGCCAGTCTGGTGCGTCAGTATCTCTCTGACCTGGTGGTGCTGGACAGCACGCCTCTGTCCCAGGGTATGATCACTGTAAACACCACTGTTGTAGTGTCTGATTGCAGGGACCTTTCGCATGGCCATGGTGTTTCGGACTCTGCTGACAGCGGCGCACCTCACAGACCGTCCAGTGTGTCCCTGTTCGTCTCTGATTTCGCCCACTATGCGAACAACCTTGGTTCAGGAAGCTCCTTACTGAGTAACCCACTTTTGTTCAGCTCGGGGTTCACCGAGGTTCTTCAAGCCCTTGGGTGCAGACTGGAGGTGCAGGTCGCTCAGGATAGTGTCATGCTTTACAGGCTGCTAAAAGCTGGAAGCACGATAGGGACGAATGCACGGGTGGACATGGACAGTTCTATTTTTGTCAGCAAAACCCTGTTGTTAAAGCTCGGGTTGTTTAACGGCGAGTGGGTCCTGGCAGCGTTAGGAAAGATTAAACGATGTTCGGGGGCAGAAGGGGCGCAAAGTCCGCCGGAGAATGAAAGTGGCACAAGGCCTGTGGCTAAAGTTAAAGGAGACAGTCAGCTGGCTAAAATCGTGGCTTTTATTAGGTCTTCAGACATGGACGTGAATGACCACGTGGGTTTCATCTCGCCGGTCCTGTGGTTCAACTTGTCCAGTGGGCACGAAGCACCTGTTGGAAATAAAACCCTCAAAATAAAGGTGAGTAATTCACATCCCTCTCATCACTCGTTTGCTAAAGCGCTTAATCGTATTCAGGGCGAGCCTATCTCAGCCGACATTGGGTGAATGCAGGGTACACCTCGCCAGACCATCACAGGACCAACACACACACACAACCGTCCAAACGCACACCGAGGGGCAGTTTGGAACAGCCAATTAGTCTAATGTGCATATCTGGACTGTGGGAGGAGACCCGGAGTACCTAGAGGAAACCCACACAAGCACGGGTTCATGCTAGCCACTACGCCATCGTGCTAGCCATGAACAATTCTATACAGTGTTCAATAAATATTTATTGACATGAACAATTAAGTGTAACTTTTTTTTTTCCCGCCAGAGATGGAACAAGACACCCGTACAGCAAGGACACAAATCATCTGCAAGTATTTGTTGTTCTGCTGCACCTCCATACGCCAGAGAGCTCCACATTGAAGCAGTTGTGTCTCCAGATTACGCCTCCCATGGACCGTTTGACTCGGTTCTCTTTAAGCACTTTAGCACACCTCGGTAAGTCTAAGGATTTTTTATCTGTAAAATCTATCGTTTGTTTTTTTTTATAGTAAATTGTCTATTGACTAAATTGTCTAAACGTCTATCGATGGGGTTAGCTGGTCATTCAGTACATTCAGGTTGTCGTTGTATTGCTACACAATGTTGCTGAGCCTCGACGTGACCAACTGAACTAAAGTGCCATGGCGCTGTAATGAAGGCTCAAGGTGCTCCAACAAAATATTACGCTGTGTGATTTTTTTTGTTTGTTTGTTTTTTGAACTTTTAATTGATTTTTTTTCTTTTTTTTCCCTAAGACTTGTCCATCAGGGAAGCATACTGGGCATTCCAACCAAAGGCCATCCTGAATTTTTGGAAAGCAACTCTGACGGAATCACGAGGTGCGCAATTCTGAACCTGTTGCAGGTTATAATACCCTCATGTATATGACTTCCTTTCCTTGGTGTGCGTTTCAGCTTCACTAATCCGACTTTGTCTTTGTTGTATGTCTGTATTTTTAAAATGTTTTGTTTTTATCTTTAACCATGTGGAATTTTGTGCAGGTGGCCAGTCTTGTATTTTAAAGTGAAACAGGTGTCTGGCGCTTCTGAGGACGAAGCAGAAGTCGGATCATATCTCGCTGATACTGACCACACCTCTCTGTATATGGTGAGGTCGAGCTTCAGTACATCAGATCTGAGACAACACAAAGCAGTGTATCGAAATGTACTACGTATGCAGGACAAGGCCCACGTTACTCCTAATTGACTGTGTTTCTGGATTACATGTTGTTTTGAAAAGTCATATTCGGACCGGGTTCGTTTTTTGGTGTGATATCTGTGAGCCAGTATTGGCACATCTGTATGATGTATCTGATTGGCAAAGAATTATTATGCAAAAATCTAGCAATCTAGTGTCTGCGATGGTGTTAGGATCACATTATTAGATTGTGGATGTCTTTTATTTACTACGCATACACTTCTTATTGGAGAGGGGGTGCTGTGTGATTTATTAACCTGAACCTGACCAAAAATGTATCTGGAAATTAATTTATAGATGACTTTCTTGGTCACATACCGATTTGTTGCTGCTTGCTATGGTTTTGAATTAATTTAATTCAAATTTTAGGCGGTTATTTTTTCATCAGTGTGGATTTGTGGGTTTGCGTGTCTCATTCTGTTAGCAACTTCCTGTCCCCAGTTTTTAACAGGGCCTCACAGCAAGAAGGTCCTGGGTTCGAGTCCCAGGTTCGGGCGCGTCTGTTCTTTCCTAGGTTTCCTCCGGGTACGCCGGTTTCCTCCCACAGTTCACAGACATGCGCATTATGCTAGCTTGCTGGTCCACATTGCCCCTGAGTGTGAGTGTAAATGGTTGTGTGTGTGTGTGTGTGTTGGTCCTGAGATGATCTGTTGTTCAGGGTGTACTCCACCTTTGCTGAGATCCCAGCCTCCCTGTACTCTCGGAGGATCAAGTGGTTTGGCAAATGAGTGAGTAAGTGGTGATCATTCAAGCATGTTCCACGCACTGATGTCATCACACAAAATAACTAAATCTTAAAGAAAGGGATCGGCGAAATTCAAAACTCGTTTGATTTAAATGAAGTTCGCGAAGCCTTTAGCAGCTTTGAATTCAGACCAGGCTTCGTGCGGACCTGATGCAGACCGTGCTTTCGGTAGCTCTTCAAATATAACACAAGTGTGCTAGTACGCCAGTCCCCGCAGAGGTTGCTGTGTACTTATTTTGTACGACTTTGGTGGAGGTTTGCACTCTCGGGGTTCTGTTGTTTAAAATGTACCAACTTGCACCCTCAAGTTAAAGCAGCATGATTTTCCTAATGTCTGATTGGTTTTCCTCAGAGAGGTTCCACCAATAGTCTGGCGCCGTGCTCGGTGTCCGAGCCGAGCTCCTCATTCTGGACGAGTCTCTTACCTCCTGGACTCTCTGACGTCGTCGAGAACTTGGTTTCCGTTATCCAGCCGTATGTGACTGAAAGGTCAGGATTCCTAGAGAGAATTCCATGAAGGAGAAAAGTGGGGTTCCTTTTAACGTAGTTTCATGTCGTTTAACTCTTTAAATCTTTCCTCGCATGTGGAAGGTGTGCAAGTTTGAGGCGAGCCTGCTCTGTTCTCCTCATGGGTCCTGATGGATGTGGGAAGGTCACAGCGATCAAGGCGGTGTGTCGGAGGCTTCACCTGCACCTACTAAAGGTCTCTGTGTACTCATTATCCTGTGAATTGTGTCTATAAGACATTGCAATGGTGAGGAAATGGTGTGAAATCGTTGCCTAGTGTCCTCAGGTCACTGTTGAGACCCACCTTTTATTTATACATCATTTGAAAATCACTGATTTTATTTATCGTATATATTTACTTATATTATACAAGTGGTATATGAATAAATTACTGTGATGGTCAAGCATCGTACAGCATCGCCGTGAAGTAAGGTGTCTCCCAAAATACATGTTAGTTTCAGTGGAAGGCTGTACAACTATATAAAATAACAGCAGGTGGCATATTGTTTTCACACACAGTGTTACTATGGGATACGGGACGATACGTACAGCTGTCTAGATAGCAAACGCGATAACCATATAAAAAATAGACCACGGGTCCAGACGCTCTCAGAAAGGACCATTTAAAAATATTTCTATAGAGAATAAGCATAACATGTTTAAAAGCCCCAAGTTCAGCGCACGGCAAGTAAATGTCCGGAAACCAAATATAAAGTTTTGCCTCTGTGACCTTGAAAAGTAGGTCAAGGTCACTCACACACAAACTCAGCCTAGCACTCATAGTAGTGCGCTAGCATATTAAGTTTGTAAGCCCCAGCTTTAGCGCGTGGCTAGTAAACGTGCGGAAACATAACTGTTTTGCTTCTGCGACCTTTGAAGGAAGGTCAAGGTCACTCGCACACAAACTCAGCGTAGCACATTAGCACAAAATTGGCTTAAAAACCACCTACCGGTTGATTGGTGGAAGCTATAGGGGTCTTCTACTCGGTATGATAGGAAGAATATTTCGGCCTTGGGTAAAGAGGAAGCTAATGTCATTGAATATTAGCTAATGAATCCACCCCTCCGTCCGTCATCTTCATCAGTCATCACTTCATCCGTCCGTCATCAGTTTGAGCTGACATTGAGCGAGAGGCGGGATACATTCTGCGAAGGTTGCTAATCTATCACAAGGCTAACTAATTGACCATCAATTATTCACACCCATATTTACCAGCTACTAAATAATAATAATAATAATAATAATAATAATAATAATAATAATAATTAGTAGCTGGTAAATATGAGTGTGAAAAATAGTTTTGCTGTCTTCCTTCTTGTTCTGTCCCCTCCAGTCAAGTCCAGCAAGATTCCTTAGATTCCATAACACAAATCAACAGTAAATAAATAAATGAATCAGATTATCAAGAGGAGCCTAATACCCATAAACCTCCCCTTGGAAAAGCAAATTTGTTTTGCACAACACACCACCCAGACTGCCATTCTGCTTGCTATGGATAGGATATGGACAGGACAGGATTTTTAAAAAAAGAAGAAGAAGAAGAAGATGGCAGGCATGTCGCATGTGTGAAGTTGCGTCAGCGTCATGACGTGGCTCATATTTACTAATGCAGAGACTCCGCCGACAGTCATCATTCGGCTCACTCCTGAATTCCCCTGAATGGCTTTGCTGCCATAAAGTGTGTTCAGACGTTAACGTGAGTTTAACTCCTGCGTGTTTATCTCAGGTGGACTGCGTGACTCTGTGTGGAGACACTGCAGCTGCCTGCGAGTCCAAGATGAAGACCACCTTCCACAGAGCGGAGCTCCATCACCCCTGCGTGCTTCTGCTTAGGAACCTGCAGTTACTCGGCCAGCGGCGAGACAGCGCTGAAACGGACTCTAGGGTAGCTTCTGCACTCTGCCAGCTCCTAGGTGACGCCCACTCCAGGCAAGTGACATAAAAATGTGTGAAATAGTTTTTTTCAAAATTTCAGCTTTGACCGTAAATTGACAACAGTGCCACTGGTATTGAAACTGGAACCCGGTGAGAGATGTACGTTCCTCACTTAACTGCAGCGTTGTAGTGGTCGGATGTGTGCCCGGCCAACGGGATTTGTCCTCGGACGTCATGCCAGCCTTCGTCCACCAGGTGGTGATAGAGAGCCCCACAGAGGAGCAAAGGAAAGCCATGCTAGCCAGCCTCAGTCAACACCTCCCTCTAGGGAAAGATGTCAGCCTGGCCAAGATCGCCAAACAGACAGCGGTGAGATCGTATTTAGTTCAGCTGTCCGTTAATTAAGGCCGTATGTAAACTCGGTGTGTCTTGGTGAAGAATTTGGTTTGGTTTCGCGTTCTGTCCACCCTCTTTGAAGATCTGCTTTGTTCCATAGGGTTTCATTTTAGGGGATTTCTGTGCGCTGCTCACTGGGGCCGGACAAGCAGCTCATCGGCGCCTGCTGAAGACTTAGTGAGTTGTTAGTTGTGTTATTTGTATGTCTACATCGTTTTACTTTTGTATATGTGTTCACACGTATGCCAATCAGCCATAATATTAGCACCACCTGACTGGTGTGCAGCTGGCAGCCTCATGTACTTGTGTGGTGTGTTTTGACTCCTTTTGAGCAAATCCAGAATGAACAGTTTTAGGAGTTTGTGCTACTGTAGCTCTTCTGTAGGATCCGACCAGACGTACGAGCCTTCACCCCCGACATGCATAAGTGAGCCGTGGGCGCCCGTGAAACTTTTATGAGTTCACTGGTTGTCCTTCCTCGGATGCTAGGTACTTACCAGTGTATACCAGGAACACGACCTGCGTTTTGGAGATGAATAGACCCGGTCGTTTAGCCATTACAGCTCTACTCGTCAGAGCCACCCAGATCTTTACACTTGCTCATTGATCGTCTTAGGTTCTTAGTTATCTTGGTTTCGACATGTAAACAACACCATTTAGAAACCGTAGCTTTAGAGAACATTTCAATAACACACCAGAATATCATTAGTCGTTTATTTATTTCGTGTCGTTAATGTTTACATCACATCACATCACGTGAGCCGCTAATATACGCCTCTTGTTCTCTTCACCACTCTCTCTCCCCGAAAAACATTCTTCTTACGTTTTTCCTTTTTCAAGGAATAGAGTAACACAGGGTTCTCCTGTACGCCGAAGGGACGAACAGTTGTACGCTGTAGGTTTTTCTCGACGTTCCAAAGGCATCTCGGTGGTTTGAAGCTTTTCCTTATTGATGGTGCTCAGCTCGCACCGGTACCTCCCACTCCTCGGTAGTTGGCGCTATAACGAAGCAATCAATATAATTCACTTTATCAATATAAAGTCATTTGTCATAGTGTTTTTAATGTTATGGCTGATCAGTGTATGTGTATTTAAGAAACCTGTCTACTATAGCAAAATAGTAGAAACATCATTAATCAGGCTAATTAGTTTTAACTAGAGATTTGCATGAGCTTTGTATCTCCTTATTTCTTATTTTCTTCTTTCATTATTATTAATTTTAAATTTTTAATTAATAATGTTATTTTTGTACTGCCCTGTAATGTACCCCTGACCCCCTGACCTTGCGCTGTTCTCCTTCATCATCGTCTTCTTTCAGCTGCTTCCTTTAGTGGTTGCCACAGCGGATCGTCCTTCATCTCACATCCCTCTCTGTCACACCAATCGGCTGCATGTCCTCCCTCACCACATCCATTAATCTCCTCTTTGGCTTTTCTCTTTCACCCTCAACACTCTTCTACCACTATACCCTTCATCCATTCTCTGCACAAGTCCAAACCATCTCAATCTGGCAATCTCACAGGTCCGAACCATCTCTCACTTCATCCCCAAACGCTCCTACCTCCAAATCTACTTTCTATCACCCTCCCTCTTATTCACGCAGATGCACGCTGGCTGACTTTTTTGTGTGTGTGTGTGTGTGTGTGTGTGTGTGTGTGTGTGTGTGTAGTTATTCACACGGGGCCAGTGCTCAGGAAGAGGAAGACCTGTGTGTGTTTGGTGTCACCATTATAAGCGCTGACTTCACCACAGCACTGGAGACCCTGCAGGAAGCCCACTCGCAGGCAATCGGTGCACCAAAGGTTGGCATTATGTAGACCCATATCAGCAAAAGCATGAGGGATATATTCTCCTCAGGTCTGCAGTAGGTTATTTTGGCCTTTTAGCGGTTTTAGCTTCTCTGAGCTCTGTATACTGTTGTATATCTGGGTTAGTTTGGCTGATTCTTGGATTATTAATACAGTCTCTGTGTCTGAAATCGCTCATACATTCCTCCCTATCACATATGACCACGGAGGGGCGTAAGCATGCGCACGCATCTTCGGCCCACTCGCAATGTTTCCGCCGAACACACTCCGAAGGAACGCGATACCCGCTAACTTTTATGCGAGTAAGCTCACATGGCATCCCTGATTGGCTGGTGATGGCTGGGTGTACGCCGTATGCCATTCCTCCAACTCGGCCAGTTAGCACCCATGGACTCCCGAATCGATCTGGATTCGAACCGGCGATCTCCAGGTTGATCGTCACAAAATGTGGCTTTTTTTCTTTCTTTGATAACTATTTTTAAATGTAAAAATTGGAATTTTTTATTAAATTTTGTTTCCTTAATAACTAGTGTTTGATTGTCCATTTATAAAGCAGAAAGGAGGCATAGTAACATAGTAAACATGTCGGCGTCACAGAAAGAGTCCTGGGCTTGATTCCAAGGCTCGGATGTCTCTGTGTGTCTTTTGCATGTTCTTGTGTGGGTTTCCTCGGGGTATTTCCCTCCGGTTTCCTCCCGTAGTCTGAAGACGTGCGCATTAAGCTAATTGGCTTTTCCAAATTGCCCCTATCTTTAAGCGTGAATGGTTGCATTGTGGGTGTACCTCGCTTTTTCCCTGCGCCCCAAATGCAGTGCATGATGGTATATAATGTTTGGTTAGTAACGATTACTAGTACAGTACTTTTCATGGTGCATTATGGGATACATCATGTGCACAATATGCTCCCGCTATACATTCGGACACCACAACAAAATGGTGAACTCACTATATAGTGCACTATGTAGTGAGCACTGAGCGATTTCGGACACAGAGGGTCTTAGTATTAATGACAGCAAAATTTTTCTGTTTATTTTTTCTTACATAGGCAGCCATGGTGTTACTTTCCTTGAGCAAACTTTTAGGACATAATTATGATGTAACTATACTGTTAAAACACTGCGTTTCCACTGTTAGGGTGTTTAAATAAGAAACGTTGCTCTTACACCGCAGCACTAACAGATTTATTAAAGAACTGCACATCGTACTTCCATTTATAGTAATGTTTAATATTGCGGAATTCTCACTACCAGGAACTTTGTTCCTGTTATATCTTCGAGCCGAACACCAAGCAGCTACTGTATAAATACTCATCCCATCAGGAACATCTTAGTTTTTTCTTCTCTTGAAGTTATTAAGCCAAAAAAAAGTAATTTGGGATTTTACAAAGGGAATCAAATTGCGGATTGTGAGTCCTGCAGTCCTGATGACTTTCCCACTTCAGAAAACATAGTTACAGCTTTATCTTGGATTTTTTTTTTTTCTGGGTGTTTTTTGACTAATATGAATATTTAGGCATTGCCTTAAAGTGGAGCTCCAAAAATGTGTGCAGAAACGAAATAAGCTGTGAGGTGCAAGCGCACTCAGCGCCAATGGCGGCGCAAAATATGTTTTTCCTCGTCTTTACGACGACATTTGCACAAGTATGGAGCTCTGCTGTTGGTCTAACACCATGTGAACAATTGCGCATGGTTTTAATCTGCGTGTTTGGTGCATTCGTGGAAGGCACTCAGTAAGTTTTTATCGTTACAAAAATAAAAGATTAAAATCGTCAAGGGTAACAAAGCTAAGTGGTATAAATAAATAATAACATGCTGTTTCAGAAGTGGCAGCATGGGGGCGTAGTGGTTAGCACGTACGCCTCACAGCAAGAAGGTCCTAGGTCGGAAGTCCAGGCTCAGCGAGGGCGTTTCTGTGTAGAGTATGCATGCTCTCTCTGTGCTCGCATGGGTTTCCGCCTGGTATTCTGGTTTCCTCCCATATTATTTTGATTGGTAGTTCGAAAATGCCTCTAGGTGTGAGTGTGACTGGTTTGTGTGTATGCCGGCCCTGTGATGGACTGGCAAGCTGTTCTGGCTCCCCCTTATCCGAGAGCTGGCTGAGACAGGCTTTAGTCTCCCATTGTTGGGTTTAATGGTTCAGCAAGTGAATTATTGAGGAATGACTTTGCATGTTAGACCAAGTTCCAAAAAGTCCCTAGATGTGAGTGCGAGTGTGCTTGGTGAATGGTTGCATGTGTGTTGCCCTGCGATGCTCTGGCGAGCCGTTCAGGGTGTACCCCACCTTCGCTCAGTGTCAGCTGAGGTGGGCTCGTGAGTTTCGGAAATTTGGTGACAAAATGAATCATTGAAATCATACTGTCAAGATTTTTTAGGCAGGAGATGATATTTCTGTTTTGTAATTGGTAGATTCCATCGGTGAAGTGGCAGGATGTGGGCGGTCTGCAGCAGGTCAAGAAAGAGATCCTGGACACCATCCAGCTCCCGCTGGAGCATCCAGAGCTGCTGTCACTGGGCCTGAGACGCTCTGGACTGCTGCTCTATGGGCCTCCAGGAACCGGCAAGACGCTGCTGGCTAAAGCTGTGGCCACTGAGTGCTCGATGACTTTCCTCAGGTGGGGCTTTTCCTTCTGAGCGCGCAGCCGTTAGCCAGCTCTCTTGTACTTTTAACAATGTTCTCTTTTACCTGTTGCTTTTAATTACAGCGTCAAAGGTCCAGAGCTTATAAACATGTACATCGGGCAGAGTGAGGAAAACATCAGAGAGGGTGAGAATCATCGATTAAAAATGTCAGAAGAAAGATTAAAGGTGCAGTTTGGAATATATTTATTCTTTCATTCATTTTCTGAGCTGTTTAATTCTACTTAGGGTCGCGGGGAGGCCGGCGCCCATCTCAGCTGACTCTGGGTGAAGGGGGGGTACACCCTGAACATCTTGCCAGGCCATTGCAAGGCCAACATACATAGAACCATTCACACCTAGGGGCGATTTGGAACCACCAATCAGCCGACTGTGGGAGGAAACTGGAGTACCCGGAGGAAACCCACGCAAGTCGAGGGAGAACATGCAAACTCCATACAGCAATGCCCTCCCCGAGCCCGGGAATCGAACCCGGGACCTTATTGCTGTGAGACGGACGTGCTAACCACTGCGCCCCCTTGCCGCCCCATATCCAAAAATGTTCCTGTCCTGTTTAATCTTTTTTACCAAAACACAAAACAATGTTGTTAGGGCGGCGCAGTGTTGTAGCGGTTAGCACGTCCACCTGATCTTCCCGCGCTTGCGTGAGTTTCCTTCGGGGATGCCGGTTTCCTCCCACAGTCCAAAGACATGCACAGTAGGCTAACATATTCCATATTGCCCCTAGGTGTGAGTGTGGAAAGTTTAGCACGCGTGTGTTTGGGCTGTTCAGGGTGTACTTCGTCTTCACCCAGTGTCGGCTGAGATACGCTCATGCTAATAGTCGGGTTAAGCCGTTTGGCAAATGAGTGATGAGAATGATGCCAACCTTTACCAGAGTCATTAACCATCGATTAGAATGAAAGTTAAATACAATGGGAAGAAAAGGAAGAAATCTGAAATCAAGCACTTCTTCTCTTCTAAGTCTTTTCCAAAGCTAGGACCGCAGCTCCCTGTATTATCTTCTTCGATGAGTTGGACTCTCTGGCTCCGAACCGGGGTCGCAGTGGAGATTCAGGAGGGGTGATGGACAGGTCGGTTTTATGAAGAGCTTCACAATAACGCACCAGACAAAACTAACTTTCTGGAATGTTTTCACTATAAACAGGTTGTTATGTTACTTGATAGTTAGAGCTTAAGTTGTGTTTGACCAGATAGCTATTGTGAGAAATATGGGATTTTTATAATTTTATTTAAATTCTTGAAATTTTACCATCAAATACTTAACAGAAGAGCCGGTATGCTTTTAGCCTAGAATGGCGTCCAACGCAGGTGTACTTGCTATGCACCGCTTACCATGGCCTGTCCCCCATCAGGAAGTGCTGATTTGGTGGGAAAAATGTCAAACTTTAGGGGGAAAACACACACATTTACTATGAAATACTTGAACTACTAATTTTGTTGCTTTTTGTTTTAAAATTTTTTGTTGAATAAGTCAAGACTGAATGGAAGCGCCAGCTGGGTGGAATTGGTGGATAGTGAGTTACGGTTAATGGTTAGCTTAGCACAAGTCGTGGCCTTTTTTTTTCTTCCCTGTAGTGACATAGCTGCTAATGGTATATGAGATGATATCCTCGTAGGACATCGGCCAATCAGAAGGCGCAGCTGCTCTTATCCGGAGCTTAGGGATAGAATAAAAATATTTATGCGGCTTATTAGAGCAGGTCGTGTCACAAAGCAACTTATCTGAAATCTGAGTTCAGGATTTAACACTTAATGGAACTTTACTCGAAAGGTCATGTACATGATTAACATGATGTTCACAACGTTGTAGAAAATAATCAGATTTCTATGAAAAGTATCAGAGTTGACGCGTATCCCCAGAGGACTGGAACGACATGTTATGGGGTTTGACGGTCTGTTCTGCTGGTAGGGTCGTGTCACAGCTCTTAGCTGAGCTCGATGGCCTGCATTCATCTAGTGATGTCTTTGTGATTGGAGCAACCAACCGGCCAGACTTACTCGACCAGTCTCTGCTCAGGCCGGGCAGGTAAACACTGACCATGCATCTTTGCATGCTTTTATCTTTTTGATTTGCGATCACATCCTGGGCCTGTGCTTTATACTTTATGCTTTCTCTTACAGATTTGATAAATTAGTTTATGTTGGCATTAATGAAGACAAGGAATCACAGCTACAAGTGCTCAAGGCAATATTACGAAAGTGAGTCACTTTCTTTTCCTTTTTTTTTTTTTTGTTCATGTTAAAATCGGGCAGGAGCTTGAATTTGGATCTATATAAATAAGGGTAAGGTTATACAGTATGTTATGTAACAGAAATAGGGTTTAATGAGATTACAGATGGCATGATATTGACTGATGCATAGCGGGGCTACTCTTAGCAACCCAAAGAATCTTATCATACCAAGGCTATTTGCCACCGATGACATTTTTATTTATTAGCTAGCATCAGTAGCCACTTCACCAAGGTTCACTCTCACATGTACCCATTTCACCCTTTCCACCATTGCACCTACCTTGCAGTTTCTTGTGTTTGCCTATACATTAAAGGCTACCTGTGGTGAATGAGCGTTACTAGCACTTTAAAATGATCACGATTGACATCAGCGGTTCCTCTCCGGCAACATCGCTCCATATCCCTTGTCTAAGCATGCGCTAAGCATGCGCTAAGCATGCGCTAAGCATGCGCTAAGCATGCGCTAAGCATGCGCTAAGCATGCGCTAAGCATGCG
>JBCNYG010000002.1:27024414-27034774 GCA_039654305.1 Porochilus rendahli | reverse complement strand
AGTGTGCGCTAAGTGTGCGCTAAGTGTGCGCTAAGTGTGCGCTAAGTGTGCGCTAAGTGTGCGCTAAGTGTGCGCTAAGTGTGCGCTAGTGAGGCGAACTCATTGTTGTGGGGAGGCTGAAGCTTGTCTCAGCCAGCACTGGGTGAAAATGCTTATTCTATACGCCCCCTTGGGGGAGACATTTCATTACAACAATGCCATGTTATTAATAATCCATTTGTGCCTGTCGGACGTACCTCGCATTCTATGACTGCCCCTCTAGTTGAAATGAAGCCACTGCTGGGCTCCCGAGTCGTCCTGGAGATCTCAAGATCAAATCTGGATTGATGCACACAACCGTACACTGCTGGGAGATGATTGGCTGGGCTCTTGTGGGAGGGATGACCTGAGCTTGCTTCCTTGTCGTGCAAGAGATCACCAGCCAATCATGAGCAGTGGTTGAACACGGGTTAAGGCTATGGGTTATTGATCAGATGGTTGGGGGGTTCTAAGCTGCCTCTGTTGGGCCCTTGAGCTATGTATGAATAGGAGAAAAATGTAAGCCGGCGATTTTTTTTATTTATATCTTTTTTTTTTTTTTTTTTTTTTCAGAGAAATGTAAATTTAATGGCCGTTTGTGAGTCATTGCAAAAAGGGGCAGATAGTGCTTTCCCTCCAAGTGTGTTAGACTGCCCTTTGAAAGGATGCAGGTAACAGGAATCATGCGTGTCGTAGGAGACAAGTGCTTGCTATCGCTCTTCCTGATTGGTGGTTGTGTGATAGATAATTGGCTATGATGAAATTAGGGGAGGGGAAATAATTAAGCTACTTTTTTCCCCTTTTCCCTGATCTAATATATATATATAATTTTTTTTACTGAATATATAATAATGCCTGATTCCCCTTGGAATTTTAGGCAGATTTAGGAAAACATTCTCATATGTAATCCATATATATCTTTGTCCATGTTTTTTAAAGTGGTCTGTGTGTCTGTTCTCAGGTTTAAGGTGGATCCCGATGTCAGCTTGTCAGAAATAGTGGAGCGATGTCCACCTCAGCTCACCGGGGCCGATCTATATGCACTCTGCTCTGACGCCATGATGTCCGCTATTAAGAGGAAGATTTTGCACATCACTGAAGGTTCCGTGTTGATAATTGAAATATAATATATAAAAATAAAGTCACGCCTCCACGTCTGTAGAATGAATAACACGCCCAAAGTGTAATTAGCTTTTGCCTGGGGCTCTCTGTGGTGCATATCTTTGATTGGATTGCTAGTAAGAGCGGTAGCTTGGATTTGTTGATGGACTAAGAAGTTTAAGTGTCTAGAATACTTCTATATGTGTTGTTTTAAATGTCTTTAATAGTTTTTAAAGGCTCTGGGGTTTTTAAACTCGGCCTTGGACTGACGTTGGCTATACGTCAGTGATTTTCAACCGCTGTGCCGTGCACCAGGTGTGCCATGGGAAATTATCCTATTACCATTGGCCATTGTCGAGTGTCTGTGCAGTAGTGATGGGCAGAGTAATGCAATACTCCTCCATGCCAGAGGGGGGCAGTAGGGAGTTTAATTGCTTTAATAATTCTTAGAGACAAGACAATTAGTGATGTACGGAGCCCCTAAAGGGCCATAGGGGAAAAAAAAAAGATTTTAGTGAGCATGAGAAACTATCTTGAGCGTTGAACAAGAAACTTTTCATATATTTTTCCCCCCTATGTCCCTTTAGGGGCACCGTAGTGATGCATGCAGGTTTTTAAAAAGAAAACAGTGCAAACTCCGAACTGGGCCCTGGATAAAATTCTCACCCAGATGAGGTCCCCAATATGAGTCGTGGTCAAAAGAAAGCGAAGACAGCGAGCTCGAGGCGATACGGTGAAAGCTGTCTTTTGTTCGGCTTTACATTAACCGGGGATGTGACGACACCCATGCCGTTGTGCTCGGTGTGTGGCGAGAAGTCCAACAGTGCCACGGTGTTGAGTTTAATCTATATTGTGATTACACACAAACAGTATGAAGCTACAGAGTGTCATTCTGTATCGTTTTTGGTTTGTGGTGTGCCGCAAGATTGATGTAAAAAATGTGCCGCGGCTCAAAAAAGGTTGAAAAACACTGCTGTACGTGATCGTTTTAAAGAGCTAGTAACACTAATTCACCACAGATACCTGTTAAGAAAAAAGGGGAAACAATGTCCTGTTTGTTTGTGTGAATTGTGTTGAGAGATCAGAACCCTTCAGAACCAGTCAGGTGCTCAGGTTTATGGGGAATACTGTGCTGTTGCAGGTAGTAAGTTATTCTGTTCTTTCTCAGCTCCCCATCCATTTAGTCCTCACTTTTCTGCTCATTCTTTCTTCTCGTCTCTTCTTATTCCATCCCGCTCTACCCTCTCCTGACTCGCAGGTCTGGGGTCGGAGGACGGTACGCTCACGCTGTGTGCCGAGGACTTCAGCCAGGCGTTGGCCGTCCTGCAGCCATCTGTTTCCGAGGACGAGCTCCATAAGTACAACCTCATCCAGCAGAAACTCACCGCAACATAATTCAACCACAGATACCACTGCGGGACGGAGTGGAAAATCACATCACTCTTTCTGCTCTAAACCCCACCTCCTTCTCTGGGCTGTTTAGATCCGCCACAGCGTGCTGGTCCTGTGCTGAGGATCCGGTCCACTGTGTCCAGTAAATCGATCTCTTTCTTTAAAGGGGCCCATTCACTTACCAGGCATTATTAAAAACATGAAATACGGTGTTATGTCTTGAACATAAAATGAAATCAGCTACAATAGCTTTTTGAAAATATTAGTTTATTTCATCACATAAATGTCAACGACCCCTGCAGTGGCTGTGATGGTATTAGTAAACGTCTCCTTTTTATTTCTCTTAAGTCAGTATGCCGTCTTCTGTTTCGTAAAGTGAGATGAAAGGAACGCCTTCCAAACTCACACAAACAAAGTATGTGCATATTTTCATTATCAGGTGGTTTTTACTTACATTTTGGAAACTGCAACCTGCAAAAATGCATCTAAGAGTTTGCATTAGGCTGTTTGAATCGAACCCAGACCTTCTTGCTGTGATGCGGATGTGCTAACCGCTGCGGCAACATAATTTGTGGCGTTAAAACAAAAAGGAGAGCCGCAAACATCTTTCATGGCCACATAACTACTCTTAAAAGCATGTCATCAATTCTGACATGAGACCTGCATGAGCCATTCAACATTCTTTTATTTAAAAAAGAGAAAGTAAGATTCATCCATGCTTATGAATTTGTCAATAAAGCCAAGGATTACCAAGGATTACCACATTTTCTGGCAACTCCTGCCTGGCATGAAATGAACAACACGTCTCAACACGGTTTAACTTTAAAATAAGTTCTGATGAATTAGTAAGCTTTGAAGTGGTGAACCATCTGAGCTTTTATGTTGTGTATACACAGTATAGTGTCCGAATCCGCATCAGAATACTTTATTGATTCTGGAGGAAATTGTGTGTATAATGTGATGCTTGCACTGTAATTTGTGATGCTTTTGGCCAAAAACCACGCAGTCAGCTCACTCTTTTGCGTCATGTACTGTGCTTTGCAGGATAATTATACACTCACAGTTGATGGGGTGCAAACAGAATGACCTGTATACAGGGTTTGAGACATAACAGTCCATTAACATTCCCCATCGTTACATCAGTAATCAAATAAACTAACAGAGCATCTGACTCAGACATGCTTTTTTTCTGTTTACATGCAGGTTCAATTAGATTTCCGGTTACACTTTATATTAAGTGGTTCTGTAATTTATTAAATAATTAATTTAATTTTGCTATGCAAATGATTGTTGGACAGGATATGTTGTGAAATAGTCTAGAATTTCGACACTTTTATAAATATGAAATTATTTTGTATGGAGTTACAGTTTGGTAATTTTGAAGTTTTACTTTTTGGTCTGTTATCATTGTTATAATCTTACAAAGGACAGGTGGGACAGCTTAATATAAAGTGTTACCTTGTTTATTTGATGTAAATTGTATGTACATGTATGTAAAGTCTGTCGAGAGAAAAGGGAATAAACAGTGGTTCTGTTGTCTTTGTTGCTAAAAGTAATGATATAAGACAGCATAAACATAAACACAGTTCAAATAAGAAAGTGATTTCAAGTCAAGTTAATTTCATGTCTTTCAAACTGCAAGCTCCGTTTTGTAAATCAAGGCTTTCTGGTTAAGTCCAGGCTTTAAAAGCGGAGCCAGTTAAATACTGCTGCTCGTTGTGCCATGCATTAAAATGTCACTCAGTGATGCCTGTAAAGTAATTTTGCGGAAGGGAGAACATGTTTCGTGGTTTGTTAGTTTTTTTTAATGGTCATTTTTAGTACTATAAGGTATCTTTCATAAGTATTTACCTCCGTAGAATTTTTCCACATTTTAATGATAGTATTTGAAGTTATATAATTCAGAGATTTGTGCGCTGTCTAAAAGCAGAGCCCCCCCCTTTCTCCGAGCATTTCCCCACTCTGCTCTGGAGCAAAAGATAGAAAGGGTAACACTGAGTTTTCTTTTCACCGCATTTCACTCACTGATTTTTTACATTTATGTGTGTCTCCTGTCTAATTAGTTTAATTATCCGTTAAACAAGTTCATGTTCTGTGTTACCGTTCATGTTTTGTGCTTTGCTCAGCGAAGGTCTGTTTGCCTATCTGGGTTAGACTGTGTGATTTTTATTTATTTATTTATTTTTCATTCTGTTCGAGTGGTGATGTATGAGTCTCTATTTCTTTTTTGTTGCTGCCCGTCGTTGTCATGCCCATTGTCATCAACTCAGATAGGGACAACAATCCAAATCATGTTCCATGTTTATGTGGCTCCACTGAGGAGCTCCACAGTTATAGATCTACATGAATGAATATAAGAAAGAAAAGAGATCATCGTAATGAAATGGGTTGGCGGGTGGGTGGGGGGTCATTATATATAGATTTAGGCACTGCCTTAAATCAGAGCTCCCACTGATGGGCGTCGCTTTTGTTTGCGTTATACTACCTTTTGATTTCCGCATTCATTTGTATTGCCTTTCTGGTTAGTTTATTTATTCGTTTAATGAGTTCCTGTTCTGTCAAGCTTCAGCATTTGATTTCTGGATATGCTCAACAAACATTTATTTACCTGCAACTCTGTCTGCATACATGTGTTAAGCCGTTTATATTTTATTCTGTGAAAGTTTGAGCAATGGTGTATGAGCTTTATTTATTATCTTTTTTTTTTGGGTCGGTCATCATGCAAGTCTGTTTTATAACAGCCAATCAGCATCAGCTCGGCGATGCTGCAGCCTTATTGGGTTTCCCGTGGTGGGCATGCGCGGATGCTGGACAGGACACGGGACAGACATCCAAGCCATATTGCATGATTTTGGTGCTCTACTTATAATACAATATTCAGCATTTCACTTTAGAAGAAATGTGGAAAAGTTGAAAAGGGCGCCGAACACAAGGCACCATATCTGTTTCGGGTAACAGGGCATTGCCTGGAACCTGTGCACTTTTAAAAAGAACATTTCTCTAAATTCACTCACACGATCAGAACTAATGAGTATATCTGACAGGATTTGAAGCATCTGTTTAACCAAGTATCTGTCACTACAGTGTAAAAGAATATACAGTCACACACAGCATAGCATGATTAACCATAACGTGTATTTTTGAAGAGGAGGGATCTACAGATGGCTGGATATGGGGGTCCAAACTGGGTCCAGGTTTAAGCCAAGTGTTCTGAACCTTTGGAAACCCTTGCTTTCCATCCTCGCTTTGGTTTGCTGTAAATTTTAGTTCTTCAAGATGACTCAGCTTGGTAAATCAGTTCCTGCGTGTCTTGAGCTTGCTCCATTTCTACAGAAGGCAGCGCTGATCAACGGGTTAAGGATTCACTTGAAATGTGGCAAGCGATTGGTGCTTCTGCGACAGAAACAGGTATGGGAACGTTGTTATGAAAAGCTCTTGGAAATATAACCTCTTGTCACAGAGTTAGTCCTGAAGAAACATTCACGCTGACCTTATGTAACCCAGTGTTGATCTGACTTCTTTGAAAAGCAGCATGTGTAGCCAAACCCAAACATTTTAATATGCGCATAATTAATGACGTGACTTTTTAACTCTTTAACCTCATAATCCTTCACTGAGTCTTAACATATATCCCTTACGCTAACAGCTACACCCTTTCTTTTCTTAGGCCTACTATAGTTGTGAAGATAAAGGTGATTGTACCTGAACAAAACTACAAGAAAAATGAAACACCTTATTCAACCATTTATTTTAAAATCATTCGGTATATATTAGTCGAAAGTGAATAGATTTTTCTGAAGGGAAAATAGGTACACCCTTGGCCTCAGAAGCTAGTGTTGCCCCCTTTTGCAAAAATAACTACTTGTGCACATGGGTTGCTGAATTACTTTTTTTTTTTTTTTTTTTTTTAACCTTTGGACTCTCAAGTGGACAGCCTTGAATGAGCCTGAAATTTCACTACTTGCTAACTCACATGCTGTCCGGTGGATATCTAGCATATCCATAACAAAACTTGGAGAAATTTACCAATGATTCATACATGCTATAAGGTGAATGCTTTCTTGTTATGTGTACTTTCTGATGCTTAAGTAATAGAGAGCCGGTAACAGCAGTCTGCATGCACGATGAACATTTTTACACATCAAACTCAGTTTGGTTTATCTTGCCTTGCATGTGCAGTGAACGCTTATGACAAGCCTACGTTTTTGTCTCATGAGGTTTGTTTAGCATTCATCAAACATTCTGATTGTTGTCGTTAGATTGTTAATCTGGAGGGATGTTTATATCTGTTAATAGATTTGTAGGCTTTCAGTGAGTCATCTGTGTGACGTCCAGGGTAGTGTGTCGGATAAAGTAGTTCCAAATATCTGGAAAGTTCATATTCAGCCAGTTAACTATCCCAGTTTTGCCCAGTGATGCTGGATAGGTCAGGAAGCTTCTCTCCACCAGCAACCAGTTAATCATGATATCTGTTTAACGCAAGTTTATCCGCGTTTATTAATTTATCTTGAGTTTGTTGTTGTTTTTTTCGAGCTATTGTATTCTGTTGTCTTTTCCTTTCTTTTGCCAACCTGGCAACTGCGCGTGCACAGAAAATCGAAAAACAGTACAACAAGGTGTAAAGTGGTCTATAACACTAGGTATGTCCCCTGCATGGTCAAAGGCACACTTTGTGTCACCGTGACCAGGTGCATATTTCATATGGTCACTGTGACCTTGAAATTAGGTCAAGGTGACCCAGGTTCAATAGGCTTGAAGACTTTGACACTAAGAATAAATTGCAAACCGATCTGACAAACACAGCACCCTCTAAAGTGTTAATGGGCATTTTGGATGAAAATGTAAGATAGTCAAAAATGTACGATAATCATGTTTTTCGAAAGCTCTTGCAGCCCACATAAAATGAGTTAGCGGATTTGGATTTGGCCCGCGGGCCTTGACTTTGACACCTTTTGATTTACACTGTAGCTGTTTGACATTGAAATTGTGAAACAGCATAAAAGTGGAGGAAGTTTAGGATTACAGTATCGCAGAGGCTCCGGGGTAAAGACAGAGGGTTACCCTGACGTGGATAAATAACAATATTTACCGCTTACGTGGCCTTTGCTATTTTTGTGCGCTTCATCCTTTTCCTTCTCATGAGGGTGACCTGAGGCCTCTTCAAGCCAGCAATGAGCAGCAACAGTCTTGGTCGCGACTTGGTCAGCCAGCTCCTCAGTAGCGCCCCCTTGGGAAACCTTAAACACAGAACCATTGGCAAGTCTGTCATGTTGCCACAAACAAAAAAATGAATATTATTGATGTAGATATTTATGTATTCAGCTATATAAAGTATAATAAACTTGATTTATATTTTTTCAAGGGTAGCTTTAGATGTTGCTAAGGATGTTATTTGTGAATAAATAAAGGAGCACCATCACTGTACTTTACACACCAACATTCAAGGACATTTTTGGGGGGGATTTGCTTTACGACCATTGAACATGATTTCAATTAGGCACAGCTTTAACACTATTTACACTATTTGCATATTTGTAGAGGTTATATGAGTAAATAGCTAGTTTTATATACAGCTCAGATGAAATCAGGCCTTTTTAAAATTACATTTCTTTCTTTTTACATTTACTTTCATTTTTAAATTAAATTTTAAATTTCACAATTAAAACATTCGAAGTGTTTAATATCTCGGCAAAATCTGTCTGCTCATATGTGTGCAGCTCATCAGCCTTGCACGTGCCAGCCATAGGCTCAGTAAACTCCAGAAAATCTTTCCATTTTATTTTATTATTATTTTTTGTTGGGTATACTGTATTAATCCACAAAGAAATGTAGCTTCTGCATTTAACCCACCCATAGTGAGCAAACACCCCCTCGGAGCAGTGGGCTGCCACACACTGGGGCGCCCGGAGAGCAGTCGGGGGTCAGGTGCCTTCCTCAAGGGCATTTCAGCCATGAAGGTGGAGGAGGAGGCTCACTTCCCTCACCGACACACATTTTTCCTGCTGGTTCGGGAATCAAACCAGTGACCTTCAGGTCCCAAACCCACTACTCTAATGATTAGGCCACGGCTGACCACCATATGGCGAAGAAATGGGCGGGACATCAGCGTAGTGGTTAGCACGTCCGCCTCACAGCAAGAATGTCCTGGGTTCGAGTCATGGGCTCGGTGAGGGTGTTTCTGTGCGGGGGTTTGCTTGTTCTTCATGTGCTTATGTGGGTTTCCTTTAGGTACTCTGGTTTCCTCCCACAGACCAAAGACCAAATTGACTGGTTTCCTCAACAGTGAGCGATTCCACTTTATGAATCTTTTTTGCTGCTTTTTTTTTTCACTAGAACCTTGTAATCACTGAAAAATGACCAAGTACCCATCACCTCCTCGCCCGACTTTTTGTTTCTGATCACAGATCACTGATTCGGGTATGCGTGCTTGCTTGCTTGCTTGCTTTTCTAGCTTCTGGTCTGCCACCAACTTGAGTGCGACCGTGTGAGAGTGAGCACGTTGGAAAGTCGGCGCAACTTCCTCTAGGCACAAGTTGTTCTGGGGGCAACTGGGGGCAACTTTAGAGTGGTGATTACATAACGTCTGCCTGAAGTCGGAGTTCAAGTTTCAGGTTGTCCATCATTCTTGGAGAGTGCTGTCTTTTTTCCTTTTTTTCTCTTGTAAAAACCATCCACCTTATTATTCACCATCTACATTTTTATTTTCCCGTGTCCTATAATCCAGGAGTTCTGAGTTGCTTGTATTAATTTTTGTGGCTCTTCCTAATCTGGCTATTGTGTTGACACTATAAAATTAATTCAAGAATCACATTCATTTTTTCTACACATTGTACATCCACTAGTACATTACATCATGCTGTGTTGTGTGCTGTGCTAATAGACTTATCCGCATCTCACTGCAAAAAAACAACAACAAAAAAAAAACCACATTTGTATTAGAACGGTACCTCGATCTGTTCCGCTCTCCACCCAATCACCTTACCAACAATTTCAGATTCCTGAGTAGCTGCAGCTTGAGACCCCCAAGGTCTTTCCCAATCTTGGCAAATGGCAGCCTTGTTGTAAATAGTAGTTTCGCCCATTAAATAATATCACTACATGTATATATGTGCTTCCTGTTCCAGCTCCACCAAGTACTGACTGCTGAACAGGAAGGAAAACATAAAACCTCCAATTGTTCAGCTTTTGCTGGTCATGCATGGTTCAACTAGCCAGAGAGATCTAGCAATGTTTAGATTTGCTACGGCCTTGCTGGAGCCATTGTTGTGACCTTCACAGGCTTGATAGTAAATACTGTGTAGCCACCTTTTTTTCCCCCCCCCCCCTTGCCTGATTTTTCTCAGGAGATGGTCTGTCACGAGAAAACGGGTCATGATGAGGTCAGGGAAGTTTGTGTAGAGTATTTCAATAAATGACATAAATCCTAACAGAAGTGCCTGATGGCATCCGAGAAGTCTTTTTAAAACAGTCTAAATTACTTTGCTTTTCCAGACCTCCAGGACAACACTTTTTTTTTTATCATGTCAACACACTTCCCCTTTTTACCCAAATGCAATGTCTTAATATTTGTCATTTGTTTTATATTTTTTTATTCTTTAGATTACAGTAATACTGTCGTCTCAGCCTCTATATTGCACATCTCTTTTTGAACATCTGGACATGAACTTGATCCCAACATTTGTGAACAAGCAGGTAACTATGATCATGGAATTGTGAAATCTCTTCCATGTGGTACACAAGACACCTTTTAAATGTGATTCCATTTGTAGTCATTACCTATTTGTGTATTTACTGGGCAAGTTTTGCTCAACGAAGCCGTAAGCCCGACTATACTTAAAATAATAACATT
>JBCNYG010000002.1:26965865-26981810 GCA_039654305.1 Porochilus rendahli | reverse complement strand
CCAGGGTGTACCCCGCCCTCGCCCAGAGTCGGCTGAGATGGGCGCCAGCCTCCCCGCGACCCTAATTAGGAATAAGTAGTTCAGAAAATGAATGAATGAATGAATGTATTAAACTCCCTCCTTATCGTTCTCTTTGGATTTTCACCATAGGCGAGACTAAAATGTATCAAAGTCCACTGTTTCCCAGAATTCACCATAACATTTTAAAATGGCTGCCATGAACTAACATAAATCCCAACAGCGTGCTTAAGGTCACTTCAAATCACACACACAGGACACTCATCTGTGTGTCCTTGTCTGGCGGTGGATCATAAAAACTGAATCTGCATTTGCATCCATATCTGTTTCTGTGTTTCGTACATATGTACACAAGTATTAAGCCCATGCAAATAAAACATATTTAAAAATTTTTTACTTTAAAGAAAAATACAGGGGTGGTTTCCTCCCAAGGTCTAAAATGACTGGTGGAGCAAACACAAACCTTGCTCATGCGAAAGGTAAACTAGACTAATTGGCTGTTCCAAATTGGCAGTGAGAGTGTGTGTTGGCCATGCGATGGTCTGGCGATATTAATGTCAGCTGAGATAGTCTTCAGCATGGCTGTAATCCTAATAGAATTAAGCAGCTTGTTAAGTGACTGAGAGTGAATAAGAAAAATACTACTACTAATAAATACTACTAAATTTTCGATTTTTTCCCCCATTTTCTCCCCTGATCGTGTCCAATTCTTAGCTGTCAATTATCGCCTTCCCTGTAACACAACCACCACCAATCAGGGAGAGGTGTAAGCATGCACATGCCCCCTTCGTGACATGCAATGCTACCACCTGCCGCTTTACGAACTGCTGCGCATGCATATCTGGAAGCTCACAGACGCCCATGATTGGCTGGTGATCGCTGTGAGTGACAGGGAAGTGAGTGTATGCCATCCCTCTCTCCCATGAGAGCTCAGCCAATTAGCTCCCACGGACTCCCGGTCATGCTGTGGCGATTGTCGAACTTGCGTTCTCCAGGTTTATAGTCATGCACCTTGTTGATGCGCCACTCGGGGGCCAACCCTTCACTTTTCTTTTTAAATAAGCGTCCCAGATATCATTTGTGCAGTTTTAAACGAAATGCTGGTATGTTTTAGTTAGCATGATGGATAAGCTTTCAGTTTTTCTTGAAAGTTGTTGTGACTGTTGCACTTCTTATCTTTTGCATGCAAAATCCGGCAGCTTTTATTGTGTGTCTTAAAAAAAACGTTCTCTGATGTAATATGCTGCTTTCTTTACTGACATACAATCATTTTTCAAACACAAGATATATCTTGGAAAGGAAATCTGTGATTTATAATTGTACTGACTCAATATTGCCGAAAAAAATAAATTATCCATAACAAAATTAAAAAAAAAAAAAAAAATGAAATAAAAATAGGATGTCTAAGACATTTGCACAGTACTGAATATTCAGGTTTCCCCAAACGGTCATTTTAGAGGTCTTACTGGTGTGTCTAGTCAATACGGACCAAGTCATCTGTCTTTAATGAACAATCCGTCCTCTTGCTTTGCTGAGCTCATCACACTGCAACCAGTCCACACAGTAATTAGGTACACCACCACCACCACCACCACCACCACCACCAGCCTACAATATTAAGATTCAGAGCCTATGCATATGAAAAACGTGCCTCCTGTGTGCATGCAGCTGGCAGCAGGACTGCTAGAGTATGACTGTAATTGAATTCATCAAAAGACCAGGAAACGCACGAACAATAAGAATCTGAAGCTGCCCTCAGTAACAAAAGACATCTAGTTGTTGAATCCATCGTGATAAAGGCTATTTGTTTCATTACGAGGGAAAAACGCATTCATTAACGGATGTGCTTAAATGCAGCCGCATTAAAACATTAATATTCGCACCATGTGCCAGTCACCAGAATGCATCAAAAATCATCTTCAAGCGTAATCTTAACCTGTATCTCAAAAATGTAAAAAAGCACATAACCAGAAAGTATTTCAGCTTTTTATGAAATTCATGCAGCATGGCGGCGACACGGTGGTATCGTAGTTACCACGCCCATCACACAGCAAGATGGTCCCGGGTTTGAGTCTTGGGCTCAGTGAGGTAGTTTCTGTGTGGATAGACCTGGGAGACAGTCAGCTGCAATGGAATCGGCTGGCTGCTTCACGGAGTGTCTGGCTAGCTGCTTAGCCAGTCATGGTGGAAATGATAACTGGCTATGATAAAACATGGCTGACTGTTACTGGACTATCAACCTGAAAATGGCAAGTTCGAATCCGGGTTGATGCCATAGCCATCCGTGACCTGAAGTCCAGAGCTCTAATGGGAGGGACGGATGGCGTACGCTCACTTCCCTGTCACTCACAGCGATCACCAGCCAATCATGGGCGTCTGTGTGCTCGTTCGTACGAGGGGCGGAGAGCGCTTTCCCTCCGAGTGTGTTAGGACGCATGCGCAGCTGTTCGAAAAGAGGTGAGTGGCAGCATTGCATGTCACGGAGGGGGGCATGTGCGTGCTTTCGCCCCTCCCTGGTTGGTGGTGGTCGTGTGATTGGGAAAGCGATACTTGACCGGTGGTAATAGGATACAACAAAAAAATTATAGGAGAAAATCGCGGGGGGATACACGACTCTTCTGTTAGTGAGATTATCTGCTTGCCTTTTTGCACAAAGATATTTTAAAGACAGGCGGCATAGACATGAAGCAAGGAGACATTGAGACACAACATTTAACACCCATCCGAATTGCGGAAAGTAGTCCTTGCGAGGGTCTTGTCCGGTCTCGTGTATTTACGCATCTATGATCGGAGGCTACATCAGCCAGTTTGCATTGGAGACGATAATACGCTAAATGATATTTATGCAGTGGCGGCTGGCTCTCCCAAATAAATAGGAGATATCGGAGGCGACAAGAGACGCCACACAGGTCTATGTGTAGAGTTTTCTTGCGTGGGTTTTCTCTGGGTACTCCTTTTTCCTCCCACAGTCTAAAGACATAAACATTAGGCTAATTGTCTATCTGTTAGGCTAGTTGCCCCTAGGAATGATTGTGAGTGTGTTTGTGAATGGTTGTGTGTGTGTTGCTCTGAGATGGCCTGGCAAGCTGTTCAGTGCACCTCACTTTGCCGAGTGTCAGCTGCAGTAGGCACCAGCCTTCCTGCGAATCTAGCAGGATTAAGCAGTTTGGGAAACGCATGAATGCATGAATGAATGAACCAATGAATAAAGAGGCATGGCGAAGGGGAAAAAAATATTCCAGCAGTGGCTCAATGTTCTCTACCGGACCGAGGCCACCCTCAGCTTCATAATCATCATTAAACTCTACTCCCGAGGCAGATTCGCTGTAATCGAGCCCAGTCTCAGTGCTGCTACTGCAGGCGCTTTGTCTTTCCTAAAGGAACACCACGGAGGAGTTTAACCTCATATATTCAGTTCATTAAAAGGCAAATGGACCTAGTATTTCAACTAGGTGAAAGTGATTGGCGCCTGATTCCCTGAAGGTACTCATTCCGTCGTGAAGAAATCTAAAGGCATGGCATTTTTTTTACCGGAGTTTAAAGACTTCATTACACATTAAAGAAGTCATATGTCAGGACCAGAGCTAAAGGAAGCACGGCTAAATATCGTAGCAGAAGGGGCCGCTGTGGCCTAATGGTTAGAGGAGTTTTTTTTTATGGTTAGAGGAGCGGGAGTTATACAGCACGTCAAATTCAAAAAGTAAAAAAAGATCGAGAGAGAGAGATGGAGAGCGGATGTATTACAGAAAAACTGGATGAGACTATTGGACTACAAATGTTTACTACTAAAGCATTCATTATGGCTGCAGGGAGGCTGGAGGCTTCCTCAGCTGACTCAGGCTGAAGGTGGGGTATACCCTTAACAGCTCACCAGTCTATCGAAGGGCACACACATACAACTTCTCACACTCACACCTAGGGGCAATTTGGAACAGCCAATTAACCTAGTGTCCATGTCTCTGGGGTGGCACAGTAGTAGTATAGTGGTTCAAGGTCCAAGTTCGAGTCCCAAGCTGGAGAAGGGCATTTCTGTGTGGAGTTTGCATGTACCCTCCATGAATGCATGCGTGGGTTAACTCTGGGTACTCTGGTTTCCTCCCACAGTCCAAAGACATGACCATTAAACTAACTAGATGTTCCGAATTGCCCCTAGGTGTATATGCCAGTGTGAATGGTTGTATGTGTTGACCTGGAGTGGTCTGGTGAGATATTCAGGGTGTACCCAGCCTTCACCCGGTGTTGGCTGAGATAGGCTCCGGCCTCACCCTGACTCTAATAGAATCAAGTGGTTCGGCACATGAGTGAGTAAACAATAGTGGTGTTTCTTTCAGTTTGGCCCTGTGATGGTCTGGTGAGCTTTTCAGGATGTTCTTTGCCTAGCGTCTGTGGAGCCAGTTAGCCAGTTGGCCTAATGTGTAAGTCTTGGACTGTGGGAGGAATCCGGAGTATGTGGAGGAAACTCATACAAGCACAGGAAGACCATCCAAACTCCAAGCCCTGGACTCAAACCCAGGAGCTTCTTGCTGTGAGGCAGACGTGCAACCACTACACAATCGTGCCTCCATACTCGCGGACGAAATCAAAAATGAATTACAGTAAAAAACTGTTTCAGGGCATTGCTACTTTTAGGCTGTTTTTTTTTACATGGTAAAGAATGGATCGTACTCCTTCTAGGCTACAATTCAATGGGGGTGGTGTGAGGTGGGGTGGGGTTTGGCTACACTCTTAATTGACCGTCGGAAATAAATCAGTGCAATAAATGTGCAGAATCATAAATCTGTGTATTCTATTGCACAATATATCACGGCTGAGCCGTTGAGTAGTTCATTATGAAACTGAGATTGCTCAGCAGGTATGGAGGCTCCGTGCAGCCTAATGATGGATGGAGGACGCAATATCTAGAGCAGGGTGTAGAAGTATGTTTTCCACTGGGTCCAACTTCAGCCTCTGTACCATCTGAAAATGAGCCTGTGCGAGCTGGTATTCGTTGCTGGTCTGGTTCTAAACTAGCTTTAATAGGATTGGACAGTGATGTGCAACCCACAGCTTCCGAAAGCACTCTTGTACAATTCATTATATAATAAAGCAAGGATTGTATTTAAATGTTATTTAATCTGAAGGGATAAACCTGAGGAAGTGATTACTTTGGGAATGGGATTAATGCAAAGTGATACCGTGATACTAAAGTATAACAGGTCCATTAAAGCAAAAGCAAAAAAGAAAACCTATACTTTTCTCAGACAAGTCCCACAGACTAGTTGAGATCCCCACAGCAGTGATTAATCCATGACTCTCTTTTTATGAACAAGTGTAGTGAGCAGCGGTGGCACGGAGGCGTCGTGGTTAGCACGTCCGCCACACAGCAAGAAGGTCCTAAGTTTTTAGGGTGGGTTTCCTCCGGGCACTCGGGTTTCCTCCCACAGTCCTAAGACCTGCACATTAGGTTAACTGGCTGCTGAACTTGGGAGCGTGAGTGTGAATGGTTGTGTGTGTTGGCCTCGCGATGGGCTGGTGAGCTGTTGAGGGAGAACTCTGCCCCTCGCCCAGTTCGTGGTCCAGATTTGAGTCTCGGGCTTGGTGAAGGAGATTGTGTATGTAGTTTGCATGTTCTTCCTGTGCATGTATGGGTTTCCTCTGGGTACTCTGGTTTCCTCCCAAAGATACGCAAATTAGGCTCTCTGACTATTCTAAATTGACCCTGACTGTGGATGGGAGTGTGAATGTGCATCCCGGACAAGCCCTTGTGTGTGTGTGTGTGTGTGTGTGTGTGTGTGTGTGTGTGTGTGTGTGTGTGTGTGTGTGTGTGTGTGTGTGTGTGTGAAAGGACTCATATCACAAATAGCTAAAGAGAACCACCACAAACTATGCAAAATTACTAAACATGGCTTAAAATCTATATAATGTATAGATAATAGAATATATAATAAAGTATAATGTATGATGAATGTATTGGTTGTCACAGTATAAGATGTCCACTGAACTGTGCAGGCAATTAATTGTGTCAGCAAGGTATCCAAAACAGTGTCCAATTAAATTTTCATGTGGTTGGCTGAGGAGACAATGTTTAGAACACAGGTCAAAGCAGCACAGTTTGTAACAGACGCTGTCCAAACAGACGCTGGTTTTTTGTTTGTTTGTTTTTTAATACAACTCCATCATCAACTTTTTTATGACAAGATGAACTCAGTCATGTGAACTGTGTTTGATACAGGACTGACTAATAAAAGTTCATATAACCTTGAGTATATTCTAGTCGGGAATCTGATTGGTTCTCTGTCTGGGGGCTCAGACATTATTCCGAGTGGATAATTCTTAACTGACTTATACTCATGGTTTGTCACGCTTACTTAAAATAGGCAGCATCATCACTGTCATGTTTTTAAAATATATGTAAAAAATTTTTTTCTTTTAATTATTTTGCTTTTCATGTGTTTCCCTGTAGTACACACTCTGTATATAGAAAAACTTTACACTACTTGCCTCTGTAATGGTTAAAATAGGTAAAACTGTCATTTAATTAATTTATTTATTTGTTTTATATTTCCATGTAATAGATACTAAATATCTGCATGAGTATAAAAGATGTGACTTGGATCGTCGTCCTGTGTCCACGCAACCACAGGAAACCCAATAAACCTGCAATGTCACCAATAAAAAACAGATCTGTTATGAATAATAGAACTAAAACAATCAAAAAACAGAGGCTCATACACCAAAGCTCAGATTCGCACAGAATAAAAAAACACAATCTTATCCAGGTAGGCTGACAAACTTTCGCCAGGCCAAATAACACCAAACGTTAACGTGAGCACGGAACATGAAACCGTTAAATGGATAATTTAACTAACAAGATAGGTGATACAGATGAACACAGAAATCAGTTAGTGAAAGGCAGTGACAAAAAAACTGCTTTCGCTTCAGACCGTATTCAGGAGATGTAGGGGAGAGTTATTTTATTATTTCCTGCTGGGCTGAAATTGATTCAGTCCTTAAAGGAGCCGCGCTACTCTTATAACGCCAGCCTCAGACACGTATCAATAAAAATATCCGTCAGAAGCTCCGCCCTTTGGAAGTGCCTAAATGTCATTCATTCATTCATTCATTTTCCGAACCGCTTATTGCTAATTAGGGTTGCAGGGAGGCTGGTGCCCATCTCAGCCGACTCTGGGCGAGGGCGGGGTACACCCTGAACAGCTCGCCAGGCCATCGCAGGTGCCTAAATGTAATATATATTATGTTCCTGTGTAGAATTTACTAAAACAATTACAGTTGTTTAGCAAATAATTGTTAATTGCTCAATTATGCTTAATAATGTTAGCGACAGAAAATTAGTTACTATATTACTAATATAATTTATGTAGAGTATTCAAGTGTTTGTGTACAGAAACCACTTATTTTTTTCTTGTTTTTCCTTGTTGATTTATTTTGAGTATTTAATTTCAATTCTCTTTTTGTTCTCTCTATTACTGCATCTTTCACAGCCAAGTGATAGCACAGATGTGAAACAAACATTTTGAAGTATATTACCCTAGGTTAACACTGGGGCACAATGTCCACAATCTCCATGATTTGAGAGAATCATGATGAGCATGGGAGGTTGTGATGATCTTTATGGAATTTGGAGGACTCATGATGCTGATCATGGCAAATTTTTGGACTGGCAAAAATTTTGCTGCGATTATTATTTTGATATACTGTATTAAACCCACAATTATTAGCTTCTGCATTTACTCCATCCAAAGTGAACCAACACACTGGGGCGCCCGGAGAGCAGTTGGGGGTTAGGTGCCTTGCTCAAGGGCACTTCAATCATGAAGGAGGAGAAAGGTACGATATTATGATTTGACGCCAATCGTGACTGAAGGTGAGAATCATTGTAGAGCATAACAGACCTTAATGCGCCACCGTAAGGGATTGTGATAAACTTGGACACATGATTCCTTCAAGTTTCATCTCTTGGTTTTTTAGGGTCTTTGTTCCCCAGTATTTGAATTTTGAAGTTGCTATACTGTATTAATTTTAACCCATTCAAGGTGAATACACACACATAAAGAGTGAGCACACACACTCGGAGCATTTGGCTGCCATACACATTGGGGGGACCCAGAGAGGGCACTTCAACCCAACCCATTAATTTAATAAGAACAATGGAATATAGGGACTGGGGAACATTGGGACTGGGGAATATAGACACTGGGGAACATAGACACTGGGGAACATTGGGACCGGAGAACCTAGAGACTGGAGAACATTGGGACTGGGGAACATTGGGACTGGGGAACATAGGGACTGGGAAACATAGACACTGGGGAACATAGGGACTGGGGAATTTAGAGACTGGGAAACATTGGAACTGGGGAACATAGAGACTGGGGAACATAGACACTGGGGAATATAGGGACTGGGGAACATAGACACTGGGGAACTTTGGGACTGGAGAACATTGGGACTGGGGAACATAGAGACTGGGGAACATAGAGACTGGGGAACATTGGGACTGGGGAACATAGACACTGGGGAACATTGGGACTGGGGAACATTGAGACTGGAGAGCATTGGGACTGGAGAACCTAGAGACTGGGGAACATTGGGACTGGAGAGCATTGGGACTGGAGAACCTAGAGACTGGGGAACATAGAGACTGGGGAACATTGGAACTGGTGAACATAGAGACTGGGGAACATAGACACTGGGGAACATAGGGACTGGGGAACATTGAGACTGGAGAGCATTGGGACTGGAGAACCTAGAGACTGGGGAACATAGACACTGGGGAACTTTGGGACTGGGGAACATAGAGACTGGGGAACATTGGGACTGGAGAACATAGGGACTGGGGAACATAGACACTGGGAAACCTTGGGACTGAGGAACACAATGGCCTCCCTCAGGGGAATCTGAGTGAAGGCGGGGTACACCCTTAACAACTGGCCAGTCTATCACAGGGCAACACAGAAATCCATTCACACTCACGTCTAAAGGCACGCAGAAACTCTACGCCACTGTGACATTCCAAATGAACTATAAGTGAAGACAATCTTAAATACCTGCCTCTTAAACATACTAATTTGCACCCATTGTTTTTTTTATTAAATGCATAGACTTTCAGGTGAAATTATGCCGTATGAGGAACACTTCAGATACACTTACCCAATATGGCAACCACCTCATCGTCTTGAATGACCTCTAGGGATCCTGACACCACAAAGCAGAGGCTGTCCACACTTTCACCTGCGTGGTAGATGAGGTCCCCTGGAGCACTGTGGATGGTCTGAAACTCCATGGCAAGAGCCCTCAAACACCCATCACTAGCCAAGCGGAACGCAGGATGCTCTTTAAACACCTTCCTGTTAAGATGAACACAAATATCTGCTCGCATATCCTTTGGGCAGATCTGCAACACCTGAAAGAAAATAGAGGAAAGGGCCAATCTTTTATCTCCACAGGGTCGAGAATGGACGTTTCTTTTAGTTTCCTTTCTTTTGGAATCAGATAACTAAGAATAATGAAGAAGAATTAAGTAAGACTCGGCTTGTAATCCTTTTGCCGGAATGGAAGACTTCCTAAAAGGACATCTGAACACATGCCAGACGTTTTGCACACTGTGATTTTCAGAAAGTTTAACATAACATTTTAAGTGTGACCTTGAACATGTAAAGCACATTTGTCACTTTGCTGCGGATGTTATTGCAACGAGATAACAAATGAGCCCAAGTGATAGTTAGAGTAAGTGATGAAAACAAGCTCCTTGCATGCGAGTTATAGTCTCTTGACAGCATTTGGCGCCAGGTACCTTGTCAGTGTCGATTCCCCTGGACATGGACCAAGTGGAGACAATGTAGTCCATGACTCTCTCACTAAGTCCCTTAGGGACTTGATAGAGCTTCAGGAAATCTCTCACACTGTTCAGCATCTCATGATAGCGATTAGTGTTAGCATACATCTGCTGGAAGATAGTGGTTACATTTCCAAAGATGGTGGCATACAGCAGGGCTGGAATAACACAAACAATGATCATGAATCATTACCATAAATATACAGTGCTTTACACAAGTGTTAACTCAGGTGTCATTTTCAACATCGTGAAGTCTTTTAGACTCGGGTTTAAATGGTTATTTCTTCTGGTTAGGAAAGTCAATAAGGCTGCCGTGTCACGAACGAAAAAACAGATTTATTAATAACGTAAATAAGACCCAGAAAACAGAGCTCATTCACCACCACTCAAAATCACGTAGAATTAAAAACACAATCTAACTCAGGTTGGCAGACAAACCTTTACCCAGCAAAACAACACCATACATTAACAGGAGCACGGAACATGAACTCGTTAAACGAAAAATTAGACCAATAAGACAAATGAAGTTGGAAATCAGCTGCTGGAAGGCAATGAAGAGAAAACCCAGCTTTAACCTTTCCTGCTTTCGCTTCAGGCAGACCCGGGAAACACAGGGGAGATTTATTTTTTTATTTGTTTGTTTATTTGTTTGTTTATTTCCTGAAGACCTGAAGTTGACTCAGCCGTTAAAGCAACAGCACTACTCTTATAACACCAGCCACGATTGACACCTATCAATTAAGATATCTATCAGGACTTCTACTTCTAGGAATTCCCTCAATTTTTATATGAATAGAAAAAAATCCCAGACATTTGTTAGTTACAAAGTAATCACCCTTCCAATGTCTGATAGAACCATCTTGAAATTCCGGCTGTAGGTCTAATGGGTTTTTTTTTAATTCTTTATATTTTTACTATATATTTTACTCTTCTTTGCAAAATCAGACTGAAGACCGGGCTTTCACTGGATCGCTTTAATGCATTTGCGTTTACAGCATTAAGCAGATGCTCTTATCCAGAGCGATTTAAATTCCTTATTTATTTACATGCGACCTACTGAGCCCAACAGGGCCCAACAATGGCAGCTTGGTGGTACTGGGGATTAAACCACTAACCTTTTGATCACCAATCCAGAGCCTCAATCACTGAGCCACCACTGCTAATGAAACAGTTTCTTAAGCTCTTCTTAATTTATTTTCTAAGCCACTTACTCCTGATTAGGGTTGCGGGAAGGCTGGCGCCCATCTCAGCCGACACTGGGCGAAGTTGGGGTACACCCTGAACAGCATGACAAACCATTGCAGGGCTAAGAGACATGCAACCATTTACACTCACATTCACACCTGGGGCAATCTGGATCAGCCAGTTAGCCTATTGTGGATATTTTTGGACTGTGGGAGGAAACCGGAGTACCCGGAGGAAACCCACGCAAGTACAGGGAGAACATGCAAACCCCACACAGAAACACCGAAATTCACTCTAAATGTCACAAAGATAAACATTAGGGTTAAGCATATTATTATTTCATTTGTATCTTTTCTTAGGACTTCATTTTGTATGAAATCAAGCGAAATTCAACCTCATCGCACTTGTTTGTTCATTACCACTTCGTTCCATCTCTCTTTGCATGCAGTCTCAGTTCTATTCCTATACAATTTCTCTGTATAATTCCATTACACATCAATTACCAGTCAATAAAATTGAGCGAGAAACAAATACTCCATGCTCAGCAGTGGCCCTGCAGATTAATTGCATCTCTCCGACAATTAGTCCCCACAGGTCAGCATTTTTTCATAGGCATGTCACCCTCTGTCCTCTCCAGATGCCCCTCTCCCAAGCCAAGCTGATACAAATCAATTTTGTCTCTGCCAGTTCCAGTGACAGATGAGCCTGCTGGATCCCATTTCAAGTTAAGTGAAGTGTGACGACTACGCAGCACTCTGCTTTAATGCAGCGGACACTTGGTGCAGTGCCAAATTGTTTGGTCGCTCCCGGCACGGCGTATTCCTTTCTACTGTGAGAACAGCACACAACCTTGCCAGAGGAGATTCACAGAAAAGGTGTGTTTGCATGTTAGTCACAGTATGGGATTAATGGCAATTTCATGCCGACATTAAGTACACACCAGGTAGACAGGCTGTGAATAGGTTCTGTCAGGCTCTAAAACTGGAGGCGTTCATCATGGCCAAACTGCAGCATTGAAAGTCCAGTGAACGAGCGCCTGAGTGCATCTGTGATGACAGTTGTACTGCCGTTTTTATCCAAGCGAGATGCAAAAGCACCAGCTATAATGGATGAAGTACATTCACACAGTCAGAGGCAATACTACCATTTCAAGATAATACAGTCACTCTCATCTCACTGGAGTCCAGTGTACTATTTCACAGGTATGCCATTAGCATTTTTTTTAAAAATCTATGTACCATAACACACTTCATTCATACTTACGGGGTAAAAGGATAAAAAGGGACATGACCTAGGAACATCTACATCATTAATTTCACTGAACATGCTAGGATCTACTAGCATGCACTCACGTACTCATTTGCCAAACTGTAATGGTAATCCTACTAGGGTCACAGCGAGGCTGGAGCCTATCTCAGCCAACACTGGGTGAGGGTGGGGTACACCCTGAACAGCTTGCCCTTGGCATTCCAAAGTCCAGACCTGGGCATTAGGTAAGCTGGCTAAATTACTAATAAGTGTGAGTGTGAATGTGAAACATTTTCTTGGCCCTGCCATGGATTGGCCGGCTGTTCAGGGTGTACCCTGCCTTCACCCAGAGATAGGCTCCAGCCTCCCCACAATTCTAATAGGATAAAGCTATCTAGGTATCAGGTGTCTCCGCCAGGAAGAACTTGGTATAGCTATATGGAATTGTCTTCCCCTAGTGGGTGTCTGATGAATACTTTTTCATCTTTTTACGGAATAGGCATTTTTTCTGGGATTTTCAACATGATTCCATGCACGGATCACCTCCAGAATGTAACGGTTTTAACAATCATTAAAATCTACGTATAACATTGTGAGTTGCGTTGCATACAAACGAACAGACAGACTAACAAATAGAGGAAAAACAACCACCTGGCGAAGGAAATGAGGATTATAATGCCACAAGGTTTAATATTAACAGTATAGCAGTAAACAAGTTACTTTAAGTACCGTAAGAAAAAATAAGTTGGGAATCCGTTCTCATCTCATCTCATCTCATTCGCCAACCTGTTTCATCCTACTAAGGTCACGGGAAGGCAACCGACACTGGGCAAAGGCGGGGTACACCCTGAACAGCTCGCTAGACCATCGCAGGGCAACACACACAACTATTCCCACTTACGATCACACCTAGGGGCAATTCGGAACAGCCAATTAGCCTAATGTGCATGTCTTTGAACTGTGGGAGGAAACTGGAAGACCCGGAGGAAAGCCACATAAGCACGGGGAGAACATGCAAACCCCACACGGGAACTCGATTCCAGGACCTTCATGCAATGGGGCAAGAAGTGCATATAGAACCAAAACTTGGATCATACCACACCATTTTCCTGTGCAGCTCTGCACCCTGCTCAGCCATCCTGTCAGGATAAGTTCTGTCTTTCTAATCACATATTTTTTCATTTAGCTTTAGGCCTTTTGAATAAAAAACATTTTTAAAAACGATACATTGTGCCTCAATCACTCAGCAGCTACACTTAGTGTGGGTGCATACACTTAACTGTGGCATGACTGCACCTAGACATTGCAGACTATATGAGATTATGAATCCATTTTCCTAGACCTAACCACAGCATCCCTAAAGGGAACTGAATTTCTTGTGTGAGATTTTTTTTTCTCCAGAAAACGGAACAATCAGAGCAACCCTGTGGAAAAAGTTACACTCTAGCAAGATTCATTCTTACCAGGGTTTCCTCCCCTACCAATTCCATTATGGTCTGATTGCCTGGAAGCATTAAATGATCAGGATCTATTTCCCAGCAGGTTAAAACCATGAATGTAACCCTGGGTTTACACCGGGTCATGAGCTCCGCGATTTATGACCATGCCTGGAGGACGATTGGGATATAAAAAGGAGGCAGGGAGCATCCAAGAGATGAAACTTGAAAGAATCTTGAAAGTTTCCAAGTTCATCAAGATCCCATACGATGGTGCATCACGGTCTGTTACGGTCTTTTACGCTCTACTAAGTGTACCACAATCTATCACGATGGGCGTCAAATCGTAATACATCGTAATAATCATGAGAAAATGCCACGATCACTGCGATCATCATGAATCCACCGGGTTCCGTCAGAATCATCATGAATCCACCAAGCTCCGTCAAGATCATCATGATTGCATCCCACAGCCCCTCCACATACATCACGATTCCCTCAAATCGCGACGATCATCACTACATTTATATTTTATATTTTATATTTTACCTTGTGTTTTTTTAATATTTAATATTTTATATTCTACATTTTAATAACCGCCTAGAACCGCCTAATCCTACCAGGGAGACAGCCCTCTCAGCCGACACAAGGCGAAGGTGGGGTGCACCCTAAACGGCTCGCCAGACCATCAAAAGGCCAACACACAACCATTCATCGTCACACTAGGACCTGGGACAATTTGGAACAGCCAGTTAGCCTGATGTGCAAATCTTTGGACCGTGCGAGGAAACCGAAGTACCCGGAGGAAACCCACTCACGGAGCACAGGGAAAACATGAAGAACCGCACACAGAAACGCCCTCGCCGAGCCCAGTACTCGAACCCAGAAAGTTCTTGCTGGGAGGCGGATGTGCTAAAAGGATTTGGTGTAATGATACAATATTCAAATATTGAACACATGATTTATTATAGTAGGCTGCATAGCCGTCAGCGTGTTTCTGCTCTGCGATGGCCTGGCGAGCTGTCCAGGGTGTACTCTGCCCTTGCCCAGAGTTGGCTGAGATGGGCGCCAGCCTACCCGCGACCCTAATTAGGATTAAGCGGTTCAGAGAATGAATGAATGAATGATTTATTATGTGTGTGAATATATTTGGATAAATCTTTGGAGACTGAGTTGACTGAAATCTAAAGCGAAGGAAACTTTAAGTTCGTGCTAAAAGCACAATTGAGGGTCTCTCTGAGAGCCGATACCCAACAAAGTATTCAGAGCTCCACAGATGATTAACCCTCACTCTGGGGTCTGCTGTAACAGCATGGTGTACAATGTAGACTGATATAATTAGTGGTTTTGTTACTCACAGATCAAACACTGTAGTGAGTCATGGGGATGCCTACTTTCACTGGGAGAAAAACAATAACCCGCCTGATTATATATAAATTGTGTGTGTGTGTGTGTGTGTGTGTGTGTGTGCGTGTGTGTGTGTGTTCTGTGTTAGTGCGTGACAGTTTTTAGATAACCTTGCTGTCTGCAATTGTTGTGCAAATACAAAAGAAACGCCCCAGGATGGTGGTTGCTATGGCGATGTCGAACCTTTCCTAAACTCCATATGCATAGTTTTGATCCTGCACTGACAGCTTCGAAATATATAAAAGACAACATGTACCTACTCTATCTAAAGGAAAGCCAAAAAACAAGTTTCCCAGTTTTCCCAATTGCTATTAAATGTATTAGAGTTCATGTAAAAATCTAAAATTGAGTTTTGATAGTAAGCAAGAAACACACTGCTGTTATATTATCAGCCCTCAAGTGTGTCTCTCTCATATTCTCCCAGTTATCCAACACTGCTTAAAGACCTTTCAGCTGCACGTTAATGACAAGCGCCCCTCTCAGCAGTTTGCAGCGGATGGTGTCGGCTAAAAGCTCCGGATTTCACACTCTGTCACTTACGGCTCACGGAAATATTCTGAACAGGAGCCTGCAATGCATGCTGGAGAATTTTTCAGCTTACGCACAGAGCAGACATTCAGATGCTGCATGAATCATCTCTAGAGTTCCTTCAAACAGCCGTGAAGTCTAATGGATATAAAAGAGAGACATCTGTTTAGGTCTCTCTCTCTTTCTCTCTCTCTCTCTCTCTCTCTCTCTCTCTCACTCTCTCAGATATGACGTGCACTCACTCACTCATTTGCTGAACCGTTTAATCCTTTTATTATTGTCGGGGCC
>JBCNYG010000002.1:26948298-26960375 GCA_039654305.1 Porochilus rendahli | reverse complement strand
TGTTTCCATCCAGGGCGTCAATGTGGATTTTGGTGATGAATTACAAATATCTCGGAGTTCATACTGACAATAAACTGGACTGGGTTAAGAACACGGCCGCACTTTACAAAAAGGTTCAAAGCCGCCTCTATTTTCTGAGGTGGCTAAGGTCGTTTATCTGCCAAACACCGCTCATGATGTTTTATGAGTCTGTTGTGGCCAGCGCCATTCTCTATGCTGGGGCATGCTGGGACAGCAGGCTGAGTGTTGCAGATGCAAACAGACTGAACAAACTGATCGGCAAGGCCAGTAACATTGTAGGGACAGAGCTTTATCTTTATCTTTATCTTTCCTCTGGGATCAATAAAGTATTCTGATTCTGATTCTGATGTGTGTACATGATGTAATACCAAAATTGCACTTAGTTTCGTTTTATACATCGTAGCCTTATGCAGTGATATCTGGTTTATAAACAGAGCCTGAGAATTAGAATTGAGAATTAATGCAAACATTGCAGCAGCCAGCGGCAGTAAAGACAAGCAGTTAAGTGAGCCAGAGACATGGCGAGGTCTGGATTCCCGGAGACATGCTTAAAGTGCCTTACCACTAAGGGAAGCGAAATCTTACACTGTATTGACTCAGTGATACACATGGATGTCTAACTGCAGTGCTCTGTCTCAGCTCTAATATACAAGATCTAGTCGCACACACACACACACACACACACACACACACACACACACAAGAAGATTTTCTTACTGGCAATAGCTTCACTACACACATATTGCATGACTAAGCTGCATGCTGTTGGTTGGAGGGGTGACAGCCGGAGCCCCAGCCTGATGTCTCTATGGTACAGCAGCTCTATCACAGCATGATCCTCTGGCTTCCTGTCAGTCTCCCCTCCTCTCCTGCCAGCATGTATCACCATCAGCCCCGAGCAAAAACATACAAGCACACCACAAGCACCCAAGAGTACAAACTCAGTTAAAAAATATGCAGGCATATGCAAAATAACCTGCATGCTTGTGTGAATATACACCAAGATCTGCGCACACGTGACAATCAGACAGACACAGAGACGAAAACAGATGCGTCCGCTTAAATAGTTCATTACAGCGTTCATTATAGCGTCCTCGACAACAAACCCATGTGTTTGCAAATGAATTTTTTAATGCAAACAGTATGTTCAGTGCCAATGAAATATCTACATGGAGTATTTAGATTTATTGAAGCATTTATTACAGTTTTTGCTTCTATAACTGCAGCAATAACACACTTTAGTTCCCGCTGTAAGATAAATGTCAGGGTTTTTTTTAATGATTTGTATTTGTAATGATTTTTACTTGGAATTTAAACAAGGGACGGCACGGTGGCGCAGGTTAGTACGTCTGCCTCGTTGCAAGAAGGCCTGGGTTCGATTCTCGGCCTCAGGCAGCTCTGTGTGGCGTTAGCATGTTCTCCCCGTGCTCGCGTGGGTTTCCTCTGGGTGCTCAGGTTTTAAATCGCCCCTATGTGTGAGAATGACCCCTAAATTCCAATTCAATTGTGGAATTTGAAATGAGATTGCAAACAGGAAGCAGAATTGCAGTTCAAATTGGAACTGCAGGAAGTAGAATCGGAATTCCATGAAATTAAACGAAATTCATGACACGTAATTAAGGTTTATTTAACAATGAAGCGTTAGCATATATATCACATATGATTACAACATGCATTTCATACAGATATCATTGTATGGACTTCATGTACACAATACTTTATTATAGTAATCAGAACTTTTCTTTTTTTTAACACAAACTAACATTAAGAAATACTCTATAAAACAAATCATTAAAATTGTAATATGTGGAAAATGAGAGGACAGCACTTCGTTTCCCAGAATACTTTGCTGCATCCAAGTCTTCTAAATGGATGTCCAAACATTTAGGACATTTTGTTTGGAGTACACTGTAGTGAAATAATGTAAATTGAGGGCCGGAGCTGGTTTGCACTCTTGTGTTTTGTAATTACGGCGATATGCAAAATGATAACACTCGTGAAAGGACATCTGCGCTCGTTCATTTTGGTGAGCCAATTCCCACAACACATGGAAACCACAGAGCAGTCTGCAATTACTGCAGTGCTCCAGTCTGTGGTTCCATAAAGGTTACCTCAAATTTCAAACGCCACCTCCAGCTACGTTTACAGATTTGTAATCTGTCTTTTATTTTGATGACCTTGGCATGTATTTGCATTGGGAACGGTGAATCAATCAGTAATACATTACACTTTACTCACCGTTTGGAACATGTAATGTATTACCTTATACCCTATTCCCTTCGAAATACAATGACTATCTAATATCTAATACTGTTTCTCATTTGCTTGTGCAAGTTCAAATCATGAATCTTGGCATATCATACCGGTCTGGGCACAGCATTATAGAGAGGCAGGGAATCCAATAATCTTTGCAGTACAAATGTAATTGTAGTATAACATAAAAACTTGCTGGCACTTTTATCCAAAGCATGAACAGTCTTTAGACTGGGAGAATTCCTGCTTACAGAGGAAACACCCTGAAATCTTGATGGACTCGGCATCCAGCAGTGGCACGAGCCAACCGTATCGACATGAACATAGCCATCCTCCAACTTCAACTTCTAAGAGGTCATCAACCAATACACATCAAGTGGCTCTGACGGATTGTATTGCTACATTCATTTCAAATGGTCTCCTCCACTCTCTTCTGTTGAAAATAAGGATTTCATTCTTATCTTGCAACTGGCCCACAACTCATTCACAATGTCTACCCGCAGCGCTCTCAGAGACAGCCTTATTCCGCAATGCTCGGATTCTCGGGAAAGCACAAGCTGATCTTGCTGATCTGATGGCAGTCTCAGTTTTTAAGACTAGGCTGAAATCATACTTGTTTAGTCAAGCATTTTGTTAATAATTGTAAAAAGCGCTATACAATTAAAACAATTGAATTGAAAAGCTGGCCATATTTTCCTGGCCATCAATTTATGGTTAAATTGATCAATGAGGGTCTTTTTTGGGATGACGGGCCATTTCCTGGTTGATTTCAACTTGCAGAGCATAATGCTGAGCTGTCAGCGTTTTAAAATGAAGACGCAGCTAAAAAAAAATATTTGCCAGGTCAATGATGATGTTCTGGACAACTACAATATTCGGAACATGGCGCCATTCATTGCAACTGACAATGCATCCAATATGATAAAGGCATTCACTCTGTTTCCACCAGTTCATGTTAACAGTGGGAGTGAGGATGATGAGGATGACACTGTGTTCTAGACGGTTATGTGCTTTCCACCAGAGAGACTATCTTCATGCCTTAGATGATGCGCTTCCTGAGCAAGGTCCAGAAACTTGTCACATTTTGCCATAAATCTAGCCATGCTACAGAGGTCCTGGAGGGAATGCACAAAGTGACTGTCAATGCCAGCTAAAGATTCTGAGGTCAGTCCTTAAAGTTCCAATCAATGTCCTTGCAGAGCGCCACTGCCTAATTCAGCTATCGGCGTGTAAACTACAAATCATCCAGGAACTTTGTGAGGCATTAGAACCCTTTGAGGAAGTCACGGACCGCTCTCATGGCAAGCTTTTCGTCGTAATAGCTTTACGAGACTGAAATAACAGTGGTTGGTGAAAGAAAAACTGCTCTACAGCATTCTATATTACTCCAAGTGCATCAGAAGTAGGTTCCTGTGTACTTCTGATAATTAATAGAAGACACTGTACTGTTGTTGAAAGACAACAAGCTTGAGGATGTTCCCAGTAACCCCACTTCATGATTGGCAGCATCACACCATGCCATCACTGATCATTTTCAAACCGTGTAGCAACATAGAGTGTGCTATGCTATTCTTGACCCAATCACTCATTAGCTGAACCGCTTACTCCCACTAGGGTCCGGGGAGGCTATCGCCTATCTCAGCCAACACTTGGGTACACCCTGAACAGCTCGCCACACCATTGCAGGGCCAACACGTACACAAACATTCACAACCACACCTAAGTGAGGCCAGTTAGCCTAATGTACTTGTCTTTGGACTGTGGGAGGAAACCTGAGTACCCAGAGGAAACCCACTCAAGCAAGCGAAAAATATGCAAACTCCACACAAAAATGCCCAAGACCAGGAGCCCGGGACCTTCTTGCTGTGAGGCGGACATGCTAACCACCATCCCACTGAACCGCTAGCCACAATCCCACTGAACCGCTCTCCCAGATAATGCATCCAAATCTAAGGTACACCCTTGCCTTTATCTCTTCCCTTTCTTACAGCGCTGTAGTGTGCAGACAAGTAGATCATATCATCTGAAGGGTGGGGCCACCATCTGCAATCTCGCAAAAAAGTGGAAAGACAGAATCCTCTGAAAAACCAGACCCAATAGTGTAATCCATCACAGCAGCTCCTAAGGCTTTATTCTGGGACAGAATGCAATCTAGTTCACCTCTATATACAACCAAGGCACCACAAAAGGCCCTTGCAGAAAGCGTGTTAATTATATTCTGCATACAGTAAACGCACTCGCTATACGAGACGACAAGGAGGCGGGAGGTCACAGCAAAGACAATGCTCCATAAAGTTCAGAGGAAAATAATATATAATTACACAGTCATATTTCTTTTGCACTAGATTTATGGGGCTGCGTTTGAAATTAGATTTGATGACACAAAGACTATAAGTACGTGTATGTGATGATGGTGCACTTATATGCAAGTTTTGACGCAACCCATTTTAAATATTGGGAAACAATCTCATTGAGACAAAGTACTCAGTATAAAAACAAAAGATTTTTTTATCTCTTTATATTTTAATATAATTAGAATTTTTCTGTCTAGCTTCCACTTGAGTGCAAATATGCATACAGGTATGTGAAAAAACAAACGGCATCTGTTTATTTTTCTTTAAATCGGAACGAGAAAACCCTCTTTAACCCTCTTTAACTGTCCCTACAGATAAAAAGTGATATGCCCAAACCACCTGACATCATGCGGTCAAGTATATTAACATAAAACATATCAGTCACATGGAAAAAGTCAGTGCACCCTTATATTTATCACACCTTTGAGTCCATACAATTAGATTCATATGTTGGAGATTAGGGGAGGCCTAGTTGGGTGGCATAGTGGGGCGGCACGGTGGTGCAGTGGTTAGCACGGCCGCAGCACAGCCAGAAGGTCCAGGGTTTGATTCCCAGGCTCGGGGTGATTCTGTGTGGACTTTGCATGTTCTCTGGTGATACTCTGGTTTTCTCCCACAGTCAAAAAACATACACAGTAGGCTGATTGGCGGTTCCAAATTGCCCCTGGGTATCAGCCTCCCCGTCACCCTAATGAGAATCAAGCAGTTCAGAAAATGAACGAATGAATATACAAGATGGTGTACTTTTTTTTTTTAAAGAGCTGAATGCCACAGCAATTTCATCCGCTCAAGTAATTGTTGCATTATTCAGGTAATTATTGCAGTTGGTGGTGTGAAAGTGCATACGTCTGCATTCAGGTGTCCAAAATAAATATTAGAGCCAATGAACAGCCAGGCAAAGACCTTTTGAGATAATGTGCTCTGAAGAGACAACTCAAAGATAGAGTTGTTCGGCCACAAGCACTGCCTACCATGAAGCATGCTGGTGGAAATGTTATGGTTTGGGGTTGCTTTGCTGCCTCAGGGATTATGTGGTTTACAGTCATTTATTACTTTATGTTTTATTATTATGTTTTTGCCTGTATTGGTTTGTTTGATAGTTTTTTAGTTTGTTTGTCTAGTTGTTTGTTTGTGTATAGTATAACTCAAGTAATAAGTAAGAGTGGTAAAAGTAACAAACCTTTACATTTTGAAGGTTCTCCATGCATGGGTTACAAAAAGTCAATGGAAAGGTTCAGAGCCACAGTGGTCTAACCCACAAAATTTAAAAATAAGAGAAAAGGTCATATTTTGACAGATGTGAAAAAGGACTTGAAAGTGCCAGAGGATTCCTTCATCTTCCTTATGACCTAGTCATATCGTGAGCATTATCCCTGATTTTTACATATTGCAGACACCTTCATGTTTTTTTTCTCAAAAAGAGCTTTCTGATGGTTAGACCACTCTGGTTCTCGGCCCTTCAGTTAAGGTCAATGAGTGCAAATAATATGTGAATGAATGTTCATCAGACAACCACTAGGGGGAGACATTTTATTATAACTCTGCCAAGTTATAATAAAAGCCTGCGGGCTTAGGCCGACTTCTCAGGTTAAACAGTACACTTTCTGCCCTAATCCATTTATGTCTGGTAGAGGTACAGTTAAACTCTCTGAGTGCCCATCTAGTTCAACTATGAATTCTGAATCATATCAGTGTACTTGGAGGTAATGTGAGGTCATCTGTCTGTGATGCTAAACACCAAGAAATAGCTCAAAAAAGGAGAAATGAAGTTCTGGAATGTCCTCGCCAAAGCCCAGATTTGAACACTATGGAAATATTATGGGGCATTTGATGGGCAGTACAAGCAAAAAACCCCATTAAGCGTCTTCCAGTAGAAGTAAAAGTGATTAAAAATGTCAGCATAGCAATGATAGAGCCTGATACCAGCCAAGGGTGTACTTTCTTTGTCTACAGAAAAGAATTTTGGACACTACTGATATTTCTTTTGAATAAGTAATTTAACAAGGTAATTTTCCCAGTAATATCACCATTTTCTATTGGCACTGTATAAAGAGGGTGAAATGTCTGTTTGTTCAGCTATGTTTGAAAAAGAAAATCACATGTATTGCTGTAAAGTCACATGGCAATCAGCAAATGCTGGATATCTTATGTACTGATGTTCTGCAAGCCTTGAAATGAAACTGCTGACCGTTTCTGAGAGACTCTGGTGCGTTTTTGCTCTTAGTAATCGAACAGAATGATTCAGGGGATATTGCAATGGTCTTTGGAATTGTAATTTTTTTTTATCTTCAGTTGAATGAATTGGTCTGTCTGTGGACTCCCTTTGGTTGTATAGCATGTTTTTATAGCCACAATTTATTGACCAAATTTCCATGCATTACTAAGTAATCATTGTTAGGAACAAAGGATTTGTCACGGTAATGGAAATGCTCCTACTTGAGTGAATGGTGAGGACTGAATATAAATTGAATTCTAAGGCAAGCTTTACAATCACCCACTGAGTCACCCTTATAACACTAAGGTCATAGATACTAAACCAGCCGCTGGTTCTTATTATTAGAAAGCAAATTTATTTTCAAGAACCATACTCACATCCGATCATCATCATGGCCACAGCAAAAATCTTCTCCCCATCTGTAGTCGGGGCAATGTTGCCAAACCCGATGCTGGTCAAGCTGGTCATGGTGAAGTACAGTGATGTAATATAGACCGAGTCCTTGCTTGGGCCACCCTCCCACTTGCCTGTACCACTGGTGTTGAAGCGATATGGTGTGCCCACTGACTCGCTCAGCATATACAACCAGCTGTCGGCGCGTACCATGTTGGCCTCCTCGTCAATCACCTCGTAGTCACCAATGCTGTACCAGATACAGGCCAGCCAGTGGGCGGCCAGGCCAAACACACACACCAGCAGCACCAGCACTGCTGCTCCATACTCAATGTAGTGGTCAAGCTTGCGGGCCACTCGGCCCAAACGCAGAAGTCGCACCACCTTCAGTGAGCTGAAGAGACTGCTGATGCCCTGCATATCAAACAATAAAGGAGAAATGAGATGCAATCACTTTGTGGTAAATATTTCCTGCCTAATATCAGTTAAGGCTAACTAAGTTTGATGCTTAGATTATTGGCATAGCACCGTGTTTTGATAGGGACGGTGCAGGGGCGTAGTGGTTAACGGCAAGAAAGTCCTGGGTTTGATTTCCAGACTCTGGCGTTTCTGAGTGGGGTATGCATGTTCTCCCCCTGCATGTGTGAGTTTCCTCCTGGTACTCGGGTTTCCTCCCACAGTCTAAAGAGGCTAACTGGCTATTCCAAATTAGCCCAGGTGTGAGTGTAAATGTTTTGTGTGTGTGTGTGTGTGTGTGTGTGTGTTTGTGAAGGTTTCCACAGTCCTAAAACATGCACTTTAGGCTAACTGCCAATTACTAAAATACACCTAGGTGGGGATGAGACTGTGAATAGTTGCGGTTGTGTGTGTTGCCCTGCGATGGTTTAGCAAGCCAATCAGGGTGTATTCCACCTTCGGCAGGGTTGAGACAGGCTCCAGATGCTCCGTGACCCTAATATTAGGATAAAGCTTTTTGGCAAATTAGTGTGTGAGTAAGTGAGTGGTGACAGGAAGAATTTATAATTTCTTTAAATTTCAATGATAAATGTGAAGACAGAAAAAAGAGAGGATAGCAGCACAATTTGCGGGGCTTTAAGTTGCACCTTCCTTTCCTCCACCTTCATGGCTGAAGTGCCCTTGAGCAAGGCACCTAACCCCTACTGCTTTCCGGGTGCCGCAATGTGTGGCCGCCCACTGCTCTGAGTGTGTGTGTGATCACTGTTTACGTTTGTGCTCACTTTAGATGAGTTAAATGCAGAAGTAAAAATGCAATCAGTTACCATATGCTCTCTTCAAAGGTTTTAACATAGACCTTAGAAGTGCTATATTGATGAAGCCCCATACTTAAGTGTATAATGGTATAGCATCAATCAGATTTTTTGCATCACGAATATTGTGTCCTTCCATCCTGTGGTGATATTTCGCATGTCGGCATATAATCATTGTAATGGGAATGCGTGTCTGAGTTATGGTAACTTCTTTTAATTTATCTATCCCTCCAAACTGTTATTTCTTTTAAGCCATAACATAAAATACACTTTTTTTAACAACATAAACAGAATTCTATCTGCCATATGCATTCGGTATCTTTGTTTTTCAACTGAAAAAATGAACTATCACTGGGGCGCAATGCATTACTTATTTGAATAGAAAGGCTTTTATCCCAATCACATTGTAGAGGCGCATGACGTTTTTGGCACGTATAACGTGCTTATGGAAGTGAACCTCTCCAGTGTGATGGCATCCCATTACCCTGTGTACTGGGTTTCCATTAAAGAAATCTTATCTCGATAGCATAACGCTTTCAGACAATATCAAAACTTTGCAGAGGGGGCGGTCATAATGGGATGGTTATGTGACGTAACAGGCGCATCCTGTTTCTATGATGATTCAACTATGATGTCACACAGAACACAGAGGTCTACTATGACAAAGCCCACCGATTGTGATGTAGTGATGATGTCACAGAGGGCTGTATTAACTATATAAGTACGAAGACCACTCTCTTGTCTTTGTTGAGCAGACTACGTTGAAACCTGGACAACTACAAACACCTCTCATCTCCTTCTCTCAGAAACTCCTACTATATTTATTCCTAGTCGTTACATTTATTGACTCACTCATAATAAATTGTTTAACTAACTTCTTTTATTATGAGTGAGCCAATTAATGTAACTTCCATTCTCGCCGATGACTACATCCTTAGCCATAAGAAATTCTTTGTGAAGAGAAGTGATGACCATGAGAGGCCAAAGCCTTCCTCGGATCAAAGACACGAGTCATCTAGCAACCATCATAACTCCAGCATCCAGGAAAAGAAAGACCAGACCAGGTCAGATTCTACATGTCGATATTGTAAGAAGTCGATAGTCAGGTCACGTAACGGCCGAATATTATATCGTAAAAAGGAGAAAACAGCCTATTGCAATTATCTCCTCTAAAACGCCTCACCAAATTAATAGAATGGTTCTTAAAGATTATGTCAGTCTGATATTAGCAGGAAATATGTTCCTTATGTGTCCAAGGTGGGCGGCACGGTGGCGTAGTGGTTAGCACATCCGCCTCACAGCAAGAAGGTCCTGGGTTCAATTCGCAACTCGGGCGTTTCTGTGTGGAGTTTGTATATTCTCCCTGTGCTTGCGTGGGTTTCCTCCGGGTACTCCGGTTTTCTCCCACAGTCCAAAAACATGCATAGTAGGCTAATTGGCTGTTCCAAATCACTCCTAGGTGTGAGTGTGAGTGAGTGCGAATGGTTGTGTGACTGATGGCCCTGCGATGGCCTGGCGACCCTAATTAGGAATAAGCGGTTCAGAAAATGAATGAATGTGTCCAAGGGCAGAGTATCACTTATTGACGCAGCCGATCCAGTATCAGTCAAAATCTTACGAGATCTTTCAAACTCAGTCTGTTTGGTGTACTTTTAGATTCGAGTTCGGCCACCAGTGAGTTTTCTATGTTACAAGGTTTTGAGGGTGGTTGTGCTATACCTCCCCTACACAATATTGTGTTAAAGTCTGACTTATTATCAGGTCCTATGGTCCTATGAGGGTATCTCACTACTACTGGGAAATGATTTGGCGGGTGTCAGGTGTTGCCACAAAGTCGATGCCGAGCCCAAAGCCTACCAACCAATCCCATCATCAAAAGATAACATCTTTAAAAAAGAGGTTCCAAAAGAGTTCCCTTCTCGTCCAGTCAAAATTGATTCTGAGGATGACATTCCGGATTTGTCGCAGATATTTGCTGAACCCAGTGAGGATCTTGATTATGGTTCAAATGTGAATAACTAGAAACACCCCTCATCTTTTACTCTCAGAAACAACGGGCTTACAACCATCCCTCCTCCTACTAATTTATAAATTGTTAAAACAACTTCTTTGCCTGACCTGGTTTGTTCCGAACACTTCTGGAGCTCACGCCAGTCCGTCAGAAATTGGGGGCTCGTCCAGGATTTGCACCCGGGACCTTACATCATGGATGGTGTTATCAAAACTTATGTCATCAACACCTTGTGTGATGTCATGAAACCTTGCATCAGAAGTGAGAGGGGTTTTTTTTTGGAACTTTTTTCTACTTTTAGGCATGACCTAAATCTTTATATTATACGTACACTATATATGGAGCTTCTTCACAAAAGGTACCACGAAGCAGAATGTCTTCGTCAGCTGTTAGGTTGGAATTTCCCTTCACTAGAACTAAAAGGCTCAAACTCGTTCTAGCATGTCAGACTCCCCTGCGAGCTCCATGAAGACTTGCCTTGCCAAGGCTGGGGTGGGAGAACATGAGACGGCTGAACAGAGCACTGACTTCAACCCGAGTGAATTTGGGATGATCTAGAATGCCAAGGTGCCGCCATCTGACATCAATCCCTGTCTTTAATAAAGTTCTTGTGGGTGAATGTTCAAAAATTCCCACAGCCCACACTCCAAAATATAGTGGACAGCCTTTCCAGAAGAGAGAAATTTATTATAGCAACAAAAAGGAACAAAACCTGGAGTCTACCGATCAAGAAACGCTAAAGTGTTACAGTCAAGTGTCCGTGATCTATTGTCTGTATAGTGTATATAATGTATCATAAATGATATTTAGGAAACAGACAAGGACTCCAGGAATAAAATTTGGTTATATGGTATTAAATCTGAATCTCAGCAGGAAATAATGTTTTCACACCCAGCCCTCACATCACTGAAACGCTCTGTCAGTTTTCTTCAGGCCTCACATGTGGTGCTCATAAAAAATACATGAGCAAAGTAAAAATGGACTCGAAAGTAAAGAGAAGTCATGCATGACGTCGGAGCAGCTTCCTCTTTAAGTCTAACGCGTTTATAGACTCGGGTTTTGTGCTGAGCTATGCTAGCCAGCTTACTGCCCAGCAGCAGCAGAATGAAAAGCCCGGATAACCCGTGTTGACAAGTCCGGCAAAGGCAGTGGTCTCTCGGTTTTGGAGGGAGGTGACTGTCTAAGCAGCATTAATCTTTATTTACACCACTTCACTTCAGCCACTAATGCACACGCAATACCCCGACAGCTTCACACAGCACTTTAGGAGGGCAGTTTAAATCTGTTTTCCTAGATGGGAGTCATTTGAGTAGGTGTTTCAGTGGCGGTAATAAAATTATACAACAGTGATGCCTTTAGATTGGTCATGTGATGCAAAACAAAATGTGTTCATTAAAAGTTGTATATAGCATTTTAAAAGCAGATTACATTTGACAGCAATAGATGGTTATATTCATTCATTCATTCAACTTCTGAACTGCTTATTCCTAATTAGGGTCACGGGGAGGCTGGCACCCATCTCAGCCAACTCTGGGCGAGGGCAGAGTACACCCTGGACAGCT
>JBCNYG010000002.1:26893221-26904030 GCA_039654305.1 Porochilus rendahli | reverse complement strand
CCGGGACCTTCTTGCGACGCCACCATGCCGCAGCAGTTCTTTGATATACTGCTCAGTGTACACGCTCAGTGCAGCGGGCTGCCACCTACCGGGAATCAAACCTGTGAAATTCAAAACCCGCTTTTGTAACCGTCAGGCCACGGCTCTTCCATCAGTGGTGTGATGGAGAGAGCTGGTGACTAGACTGAGGAGGAAAATGAAGGGGGGGATTTTTGGGAGTGCTGTATTACTGCCTTGAACAATGTGCGAATGTGTTGTAGCATTTTAGAAATGTATTTTGATTTAGATTTTTTTGGATAAAATCAGCTACTTTCGTCTGAGACGACTTACTTACTTACTTAGGGAGTTGTCGAGCCTGAACACGTGTAACTCTGGCATGTTTATAACTCTTTTAAATGTTGCAGGTTTTTCAAGACAACTGCTGTAAAAGAGAACTACTAAATCTTGAAGTTTACTGTAGCAACTCTCCGGATTGCACGCAAAAGGTGTCTCTGTGCAACTTGCAGGTGAGTTGCCTCGGTGGGATTTGGCCTGAAACTGAAACCAAACTGTTCACGGTGAAGTGTACAGGAAGTGACAGCAGTCAAAAGTCCCGAAATCTGTCGCTCTACCTTAAGCTGAGTAATAACAAGCCTTAATAACTTTCCTTTTCTTTTCTGTCTCTTCATCCCCCCAACCCCTTGTAGAAACACTTAAAGCTTTGTCAGTACGAGACCCTGCTGTGCTCCAACCCAGGTTGCACCGACATCCTGTTACGCAAGAACGTAGCAGACCACCAACGAAGCCTCTGTCCCTTTCGTACAGAATTCTGTCCCTACTGCACCAAACCATACCCTATTACCCAGCTCCCGGTCGGTCGCCTTTCCGTGATTTGCATTCAGTCGTGAGATCGAGCTGCACGATAAACCTGCTAATCCTGTCCTGTGTATCATTTCAGGACCACGAAAAGACGTGCCCCGAAGCCGAAGTTCAGTGTCCCAGTAACTGCTCTCAGATGGTTAAGAGGCATAAGGTTCTGTCCACTTCTGATTACAGCGAAATACAGCGTTATTGTTCGAATCCCTTCAGCGTTTATTTGAGTTCAATTCTGCCGTTTTGTTCCTTGTAGCTCAAAGCACACGCGGACGAGTGTCCAGAGGTGGAGACAGACTGCATTTATAAGCAATATGGCTGCACAGTCCGGGTTGGTGCACTGACACGCTCTGCTCCTTTTGCTCTAGTAAATGTTTCGTCCATCCTGAGATGAGGTGCATGTTTACTCTCTCCTTCAGGATAAAAGAAGCAAAGTGAAAGTCCATGAATACACCGAGTTTAGTCACCATGTGCTGCTCGTCCTGGAGAGCAACAGCAAGCTCGCAAAACAGGTATGAAATGTCAGTTTACTGTTCACACGGGCTAAGATTCCTCCTGCGAGGGTATGGAGGAGCTGGAGCCCATATCAGCCGGCACTGAGCGAAGGTGGGGTACACCCGGAATGGCTCATTTGACAACCGCAGGGCCAAACAACATACACAGCCATTCACACTCACACCTAGGGGCAATTCTGAACAGCCAGTTAGCCCACGCAGGCACAGGGAGAACATGCAAATCCCACACTGAAACGCGCGAAGCTGGGACTCGAACCCAAGGCCTTCTTGCTGTGAGGCAGACGTTCTAACCACTGCACCACCGTCTAACACATTCATGGGTTTGAGTCTTGGGCTCAGTAAGGGCATTTCTAAGTGGGGTTTGAACGTTTCCCCATTAATGCATGGGTTTCCTCTGGGTACTACGGTTTCCTCCGGCAGTCCAAGGGCATGCATATTAGGCAGACTAGCCAGTGTTCCACATTTCCCCCTAGGTGTGAGTGTAACTGCTTGTGTGTGTTGGCTCTGTGATGGACTGGTGATCAGTTCAGGGTGTACCCAGCCTTCACGATAATAATTTAAATGTTTTACGAATAATGAACGAGAAAGATGAAATATAGATGCTCATACACCTCCACTCAGACTTGCACACAAACCCAGTTTAGTTCAGGTAGGCCAAGGAAAACAGCACCTCACACTTACGCAAGTACGGAACATGGACTCATTAAACGGATAATTAGACTAACAAGATGGGTGGCACAAATGAAGGCAGAAATCAGTGAATGAAAGATGGAGAATAGAAAACTCGGCGTTTGCCTTTCCTGCTTTCGCTGCGGACCGTAGTCGGGGAAATGCAGGGGAGATTTGTTTGTTTATTTGCTCCAGCGTTGAAGTTGATTCAGCCCTTAAAGGAGTCACACTACACTTGTACTGCCAGCCTCGGACGCCTAGCATAAGATAGTCCATATTTACTGACTAAAACTCCAATTTCCTCCCACAGGCCAAAGACATGCACATTAGCCTAATTGGTAGTTCCAGATTGCCCCGAGGTACGAATGTGAGTGTGAATGGCTTTATGAGTGTTGGCAAGTTTGGGTTCGGAAAATAACTGAGTGAGTGAGCCGTAGCAACACCGCAAATATGACCAGCTGGTCTGGGAGCTGTGATTTGTTTAAAAATGTTTGTTTATAACAGTTGCTGTTTTGTCTCCTTTTTTTATTTAAATGTGTGTGTGTGTGTGTGTGTGTGTGTGTGTGTGTATCAGGTAGATCAGCTACAGCAGAACTTGGCCCTCCAGGAGAGGGAGCTGAAGGAGAGAAACTTGCTTGTTGCTAATCTTAACAGAGAGGTGACCAAGTGTGACAATACATTTTCTGCCATCCAGGTAAAGAAACTTCCTACCAATTTTTGTACGTTTCGCAGATTCTCATTTTTCAAAGATTTTTATATGTAGTATTTAGTACCTAATTTAGTCCATTATAGCTGCAATCTGGCAGTGGATGAAGTGTTGCGTTATATATAGGATTACGAAGAGCGTATCAGTGGAAGAAGTGGTGACACAAACAGAGCCTCCGATGTACCATTCCCTCTACATTCCAGCCCTCACCTATGATCGTGAGATTCATGAAGTGACCGATTTCATGAAAAGAAAAAAAAAAAGAGCAACCCCAAGATAATGTCCAATTCAGGAATTTGACCCCCTCATACTGTATATAATAGCTGGCAATATACACGTCATGCTGCCCTGCGATGGCCTGGCGAGCTGTCCAGGGTGTGCTCTGCCCTCACCCAGAGTCGGCTGAGATGGGCGGTTGAGAAAATGAACGAATGAATATATGTCATGGGAACAGCACTATCTGATTGGTTAAAAATCATTATTCCGGGTGGATAATGCTTGAATCAAAACAACAGACAGTTTGTCATGGTCACTTGGGGGAGGCGTCATTATCATCACCACCCTTTAAAATGGAAAAATAAGCCATAAAAATGTAATTTTAGTTTGTTTTTCCTTTGTTTTCACGTACTAATTACTAAAAGAGCTTTAGTGAGGGCGGTTTACTGAACAGATGCCGCTATCTACACGGCACCAGCTAATCTCAAAGCACAGGTCTTACCTGACCTGCCTCTGTCATGGTTAAAATATGTAAACTATAGAAATCCCATTTAGGTTCACTTTTCATCATGTTTCCATGTAAAATATACTTAGAGTCACCTGATAGCGCTTGCACTCGGTGCTCACGTGCATCCGTCGTGATTTCAAACGTGAAAGAAATAACTCATAAGAATTGTTTTTTAATCTTCTGTTCTCATGTAGTGTATATTAAAACAGTTATGCCCCTCAGGCTTGGTGGACATCACCTCGGGCTTTTTGTGTGTAATTGTTAATAGACTGGAAACTAAAAGCTGGAATCACTGAACTGCCGTCAATTAGGAAACACCCAATCAAATGCTGCCGCGTCCCCTGGCACGTGTTACCCTGTCATGCAACAAACCAGCGGCCAGAATGGAGCTCATGAGTGTGGAGAGGGGCGTGGCTTTGGGAAGACCTCTGAGGACATGGGGATGGTGTGGCTGGGTCCCTCGAGAAAAATTCAAAATCCAAAAATATCAACCCCAGATTAAACAGTCCTAAATTGTTCTCGTGGTGAGGGATAAAAAGGAGTTTTGTTTAGGTGTGCAACCTCATATCGACGCTCCAGGCAAACAGGAAATGGTCAGAGGCGGTGATGTCCGTGGGGATTGGAAGCAATTTGTTTTTAATGATGCCAATTTGCATTTAGTTGTTAAGAATTAAGAATGGAGAAAACAAAAGAAAAAACAAGAAGAACGTTTTGTTAGGCTTGTCCTTTCTTATGGAGGTACTGCGAGCATTGGTACGTATAATCGTACAGATGAATCTTCAGTCTTAAATGCCCTTACGTGAACAGTGTGTACTACCTGGAGCTGAGCTGATACTGCGGTGTTTGTTGTAGAGGTCAGTGGTGGAGCAGAGGGAGTGTGTCTCCAATGTTAAAAAGGAGCTACAGGAGCTACGCAGTGTTCTGGATGCCGAGCTGGCTAAAGAGGAACTGGGCGCCCTCCGAGTGTCACTCGACTCTCTCAGGCAGCAGGTGGCGATGACGCAGAGCCTCCGAGATCACCTGGGTGAGGATAGCGTCAGATTCTACATGTTTTTGGGTCAATTTGTTTAAGCTGTAGCTTAAGGGTAGGGCGTGCTGACGCACTGTCCTTAGCACTGCCGACATAATCACCTGATCTGTCTGTGTTCTGCTTTTTTTTTTTGTGGTTACGGTTTAAACGGGATGCTATTGTTATAAAATGTCAGCGCTATTAGCATTTTCTGTGTGTGTGTGATTATTCAGGGGCTTTAGGGCAGACGTGTCAGCGTCACACTCGACTGCTGGACATCCACGTGGAGCAGCTGCAGTGCAACGAGCAACGTTTTCGCCAGCTCGAGTCCACATCGTACGATGGAAAGCTAATCTGGAAGGTCCACGACTACCAGCGCAGGAAAGACGCAGGTGCGCCGCTCAACTCACCGCCCTTCTACACCGGCCGCAGCGGCTACAAGCTGAGTGCCCGCGTGTATCTGGACGGGGATGGAAGCGCCCTGGGGACGCACCTTTCCCTCTACATCATGGTGATGAGAGGCGACTTCGACTCGCTGCTGCCGTGGCCGTTCCGCCAGAGCGTCACGCTGACCGTGCTGGACCAGAGCGGCTCGCGCAACCACATCAGCTGCAGCTTCACCCCCAACACCAACAACGAGAGCTTCCGCAGACCCACAGCCGACAGCAACGCCGCGCTAGGGTTCTCTCGTTTCGTCTCTCACACTGATCTGGAGGGTCCTCGGAATGCTGTCTACGTTCGAGACGACACCCTGTTTATCAAAGTCAAGGTGGACACAACAGGGTTGGAGGATTTGTAGTGCATTCTGGGAAAGTGGATCTCGTAAAGCTGGCCTTTATAAGATTTATTTTTTATTTTTATTTTTTTTGGTATAAATTCAGACACCAATGTGCAGTCTGTTCTCCCCATGATTGGATGGGTTTCCTCAGGGTACCCTGGTTTTCTCCGACAGTCCAAAGACATGCACATTAGGCTAACTGGCTGTTCTAGATTACTCCACAGTGTGTGTGTGTGTGTGTGTGTGTGTGTGTGTGTGTGTGTGTGTGTGTGTGTTTGTGTTTGCCCTGCACTGAACTAGCAAGCTGTAATCAGAGCTCAGCCTCCCCGTGACCCTAATAAACGCTAAAATGGTTGAATGAATGAACATTCGCTACTTTAGAATCCTCTGATACTACAGAATTCATCAACACCTAAACCATGTTCATGCAAGGAAGGTAAAGTATGTTGGGTTTTTACACTCGTCCCCAGATTCTGTCGCGTTTAAACGACTAGGAGTTGAACCTCCTCGTTGGGTGGGATGTTAGTTCATCGCAAGTCACCTTCTGCTGGGTGGACGGCGGCACTCCTGTGGTTCAGACCTTACCCAGGGCTCTTGGAATGGTGGGAGTCTAACAGGGAATCGAACCCACGACCTGTCAATCATGCGCCCAGCACTCTAACGACCACACCCACGGCCCCACCCATATTTATCTCAGTGGGCTTCCAGGTGCTTTATCTTCTTCTTCCTTGTCTTTGTTGCCGAACATCCAGATGGGTTACGTGGCCACGCAGTTCTGGTGCAATACATCTAAACAGCTTGTTATTATGGACATGGTGTCTACTTGCTGATTTTTATAAATGTTACAATCCCAAATTTCCCACATAGCGGTCCTCACGGTGCAGACTCATATTTATACACAAAGGGGCAAAACACAGTATTGTTGTTTGTTTTTTTTTATGTTATGGTCCTAATACAGAAAGTTAGTTTGCCATAAAAAAAAATTCTAAAGTTTTTTCTATGTGGCGGATGACAATCTTGCTTCCCTGAAAATTTCAAGCTGCTAACATCAGTCGTTTTTCGGACATGGGTTCACATGTTTCACTAAAATGGCAGTTTTTTCAGTGTCGTACTATCTCACTTTAAAAAAAATAATCATTTTAAATGCAATTCATTGATATTTCATCAACAGTGTCGATACTGAAACTGCTGTGATATTACAGACACACATAACCTGCAAGAAATGTTGGTTAAATTGAAGAATTCAAAAATTAATTAAAAATTACGGATTTTATACCAAAGTTAGTAACGTCAGTGCTTCCGTTACAGTGCTGTAGTGTCCGTAATCGTAATGTCAAATTCATGTTACAGTAAAAATGATGCGTCTCTGAATGGTATACTTTTTCTATATGATGTGTTTTTCTATACTTTTTCTATATGATGTGTATTTTGTGAACTTGCACTTAAGATCCTTGAAAAATCTGAGGTAGCAAAAGTTACGGACACTACATTCAACGAAAACAAATTGTGTTTCTCTTCATCTCAGTAATACTGTGTGATTCTCTAATGATGCAAAACCGTATCTTAAAATTCTATATGAAAATTCAGTTTGCCACCTTAGTGAGACACTTCAGCACAAATACTGTACAGGAACAGGTCAAAAAAATATTTTCACTGGATAAATTATTGTTTGTTTGTTTAGTTTTTCTTCTTAATTTTCAATGCTGGGTGCAAATATGTTTTTTTTTTTCATTTTGCAGGAAAATACCAAAGTACGTTCTGATTTAGAGGAAATATCGACTGATTGTGCGTTATGTTAATTTATATAATTACTTTCACAGCTACAGCGCTTTGCAGACGCTCTTATCTGGAGCAACTTACAATGACCACTTTCACACAACCGAGTGATTGAGGGTTAAGGGCCTTGCTTGAGGGCCCAACCATGGTGATAGCGGGTATTGAACTGCTGCCCTTTCGGATCAGTAACCCACTGCAGACGATTTTATTTTCAGCCATCGATTGATATTTTTTTTAAATAATTAATTTACCAAAAAAAAAAAAAAAAAAGGAAAAAGTAGTAGCTGAGACACTGTAGCTGACTGTTGTTTCTAAAAGATTTTTGTATATTTTTATTCTTATGTATGCACGTCATTACTGATGGCATGGTGTGATTTTTGTCTAATAAATATATGGGTGTGTCTTCATCGGTGTGAAACAAGCGTCTCACTGGTAATAATAGTGTCCTAGTTCTGTAGCGCTGACAAAGCACAGCGGTAGAAATACGAGAAACTGTTAATTGAACACATATATACACCTGTGCGATGACTCAACAGTTTCACTTCTGTCTCATCAGCACTACTATCAACATACACGCCTCTTAAATGCAGTAACACATCCAGCCGGAAAAAAAACCCTCCTTAAACAGAGTTCCCATCAAGCGTGTTTGTTGTACACTTACATTTACGGCATTTGGCAGACGTGCTCATCCAGAGCGATACACATTCGTCATGTTTCAACCACTGAGCCAATGAGGGTTGAGGGCCTTGCTCAAGGGCCCAACAGTGGCAGCATGGTGGTACTGGTGATTTGACCCCTGACTTCCAGTGCCTTAACCACTGAGCCACCACTTGAATCAGAAGCCAGAGCCGGCGCCACCATTAGGCGAACTAGGCGGTTGCCTATGGCACAGGCTAAAGTGGGGCGCAGACGTGCGATGCCACAAATTTGACATTACGCTTCATCGTGCAAAAAGCTGTTTTGGGCGCCAAAATACGATCTCGCCTAGGGTGCTACAACGCAGTGCGCTGGCCCTGAGAGCAGCTCCTACAGTGCCAGAATGGCGCTAATAGTGGATCTCTCAGGTTCAAAAATAAAATATGACACAGCTATCAAAATAGGCTACAGTTACCGCTGCGCAACATGACACTAGTACGCTTAGGTCTCAGGGGCGTACGGATAGTAAGCTCTCAGATGAAGAGGGCCCCCCCGCCGGGCTATTCATAGCTCTTTTGTTCAATTTGAAGGCCAGTTGTCACGAGTCAATGCTTAGGTTTTGTTCCTGTCCATGCACGGTGCACTCATTAACCACACGCTGCAGCCAACAACAAAAGATGTGGAAGAGAAAAGAAGTACGCTTGATCAAGCGTAAGTCTTAATATCTACCTTATGCATGAAATCAAAACTATATTGAATAGAGATGTCCATGTTGGGTGAATTGGGGTACCTATAATTACAACTCTTGTTGTCACTAGCAACCGAAAGCATTCAGACAGTCACTAGTTCCTTGTTTGGTTTCTATAGTATTAACTACAGGTTGTGTCAAGGCCGGAAGCGTGTACAAAAAAAATCTCCTGCCGATTGAAGATTTGAAGCTCGTAGCGTCTAAACATGGAGTTGCTTCTGGAACATCAAGACTTTTTTGCTAATTTTCCGTATGTCAATGTATTCGCCAAGCCAAACAAATGTGGCTTTAAACTCCTATCTCCCCATAGATGATCAAGCCCAAATGTAGCATACGTGTGTCTCTCCGTCTCTCCATCCTTCAGGTGTACGTGTACACATGGGAACCCTGTGTTATTCTTTGAAAATATTATATTTCAAAAAAGGGAAAAAAAAACCTTCCGTAAAGTTTCGGCTTCGAAACGGTGGACTTTGACACTAAGACTGCGTATTTGGTTCCGTCATTTTTATTCCCTTCAATAAACAAGTTAATAAAATGAATTAAAAAAATTAAAAAATTAAAATAAAACGCTTTAAAGTTTAAACTTAAAATGATCCTGGAAGAAACTGAAGATCCCAAATTCATTTAAAATAAAGTGAAGTGTAGTTGTTAGCTTGTCCGCCACGCACAAAGAACATCATGGGTTCGGAACCTGGGCTCAGTGATGGTGTTTTTGTGTGGAGTTCGCTTGTTCTCTCCCTGATTGCGTGCGTTTCCTCCGGGTACTCTGGTTTCCTCCTACAGCCCACAGGCAGGCACATACATACTAACTGGCTGTTCCAAATTGCCCCTAGGTGTGAGTGTGAGTGTGAATGGTTGTGAGTGTGACCAGCCTGCATGGACTAGCAAGCTGTTAAGGGTGTACCTTGCCTTCACCCAGTGTTGGCTGAGATAGGCTTCAGCCCCCCCGTGACCCTAGTAGGATTAATCGGTTCAGCAAATGAGTGAGTGAGTGAGCTTTGTGATTGGTTGCTTAAACCCCATTTGAAGTTCTTTTCACTTACTAAAAACAAGAGTGATGGTAAAAGTCCCCAATACAAAACAGGAAACCAAAAGAAAAGCAAAGCAGCCGGTCATGTATATACGCTGCAGCCAGTTGCTTGTGTCTTTATTTTGGTCACGTATAAAAATTTCTACATCTGGGTGGCATTTTTAATCCTTCATACTGCAACTGTGTGTACAAGTCAAGCTGGAGAACACCAGGAGAACTGACATTACACACCACTGTGTTCATGCATAGAAGCTCTTGCTAACATCACTCATCTCTTTCAGCTCCCAAGGAGTATGCTCTGGAAACAAAGTACAGGCCGGTACTCGAGGTATTCCCCTTCACATAAAAAAAAAAACTACACCAAGCACTTTACACTGTGAAACAAAAGGAAAGTACCATGCAAAAAGAAAAGAAAACAAAAAAAAGCAACACCACTATGTTCTCGCTATCGTGGTTTTTGAGTTGATTACCACCTCTACTCTATCTGCAACCTTGACACCTCAAACAATCAGTAGAATATAAAGCACACTACAGTACACAGCCTTGCCAGGCACATTGATGCACATCCCGCAACATCTGTTCAAGCTTCCTTTTTTTTTTTTTTTTTAGAGCTTGATCCCTCCAGATCCAATGAGCAAGCTTAAACTGAAGAGAGGATGCCCCAAAGAAGAGTTCCCTAGTCTGGATAAAAACTATACTTGCATGGCTCGTGTGCTTGATCTACATATGTACACACGCCAGTTCAACCGGGCCACTGAGAGTGGAGTCATCTTTGATGACATCATTCGTCCAGGCCTGGAAGATCCAGGTGAGAGTATCTTATAATCGGATTAATCAGAAGGTGTTGATTCATTTGCATTTGAATAACTTTTTTCCTCTTCTTCCAGGGATGTGATGGGTGCGTCACATAATCTAACTGTGACGAATATAATTATTTAGGCATTTCTTAAAAGCAGAGCTCCAGAAATGTAACAAACGTTCTTTTCAACGCTATAAACATGCATTGGGTTGCCTGGGTGACAACAAAATTGAGCTGACGGCCATACGACGTACGCGCAGCGCTCTTCTATAAATCGATTTTAAAATGTGTTTGGGGTGGCACAGTGGCGTAGTAGTTAGCATTTCCATCTCGCAGCAAGAAGGTCCAGAGTCCAAGCCCTGTGCTCCTCACGGGAGTTTGCATGTTCTCCCAGTGCTTGTGCGGGTTTCCTCCGGGTGCTACAGTTTCCTACAGTCCAAAGGCATGCACATTAGATTAATTGGATATTCTCAGTCGCCCTTAGGTGTGCGTGTTCTAATAGGAACATATTCAGGACAGAGATGCTGACAGACGATGCTGACCTATAATGTAATTTAAACATGAAAG
>JBCNYG010000002.1:26850285-26867791 GCA_039654305.1 Porochilus rendahli | reverse complement strand
ACAACAACAACAACAACAACAACAACAATAATAATAATAATAATAATAATAATAATAATAATAATAATAATAATAATCCACTACCACTGACTCCAGTTTGAATGCATCACTGCTCAATACACATACCATAGAACACTGGTGCTATAAAACTAATACGTAGAAAAGGTCTGAAGAACAAACAGTAAGATGTTTTCTGATTGCATGTATGCAATAGGCAATGCCTATTTAATGTAGGATTGGTCAGTGCAAAATTTTATGAATCATGAAGTCATGAAGTTCTTTCATTGCATCAAATACATGATGGTTAACCACATGCAGAGTTGCCAGGGTCACGGTTTCTGGCAAAACTGGCTTACTTCTGGAACAATGTTGCGGGTGGAAAAACCAAGTCTGTGAGCAGCGTTCTTTTATTTTTCTTAGGCTAGTTTCTAAATGGCCCACAGCCACCAAGATCTTCTTTTAAAAGTCATAACTAGGAAATTCTGACCTCTGACCAGGAATAATGAAAGATAGTCCCCTTTCTACTCTGGTCAGACTAAATCAACAGTGAGTTGCTGGAACCTGGCAACCCTGACTACACACCAGGTAAGACAAAGGAACACTGCTTCCGTGTCGAACAAAAGGTCATCCTTTGGTGTAGTAAGAAGGAGAGAGAATTTGTGATGACATCACTGTCACTCTTGCATCCATCTGTCCAACTGGTAGAAAAGTATCTGAATTCTACTGGTTCCTGCTCGTGCCAGTTGTTCTTCAATGCTGAAATATGACCGGATGACTTACCTGTCGAAACTTGGACCTGGCCTCCTTCTCCTTCATCCTTCCATGTGCAACTAAGTAGTCAAATACTTCGCCTGTGACACACAAACACATTAACTCAGGCATCTAGTGGCACCTCACAATCTTTATCATGGAGTGAACGTTAAAACTCACCTCCGCTGGCATACTCCATTATCAAATAAAGTGTCTTCTCCGTTTCTATGACCTCGAATAATTTAACTGAGGAGAAAAGCGAATAAGAGAACAGCTGTGATAAACAATGAAAAATGTCTTGTGTCCTGCTCAAATATGATACAGCATATCTGTTAATGCATGCATCAAGAGGAATGAAGCAACAAATACACACCAAGATGACTGTCTAATGCAGCTGTTTAATGTAATTTTTCTAAAAAAGATGAACTGCTGAGTAGTTATGCCTCTTATAAATTTACTTCTATGATGCAGATGGTCACCATTACATAAATTCAGAAAAATTGGTGTTTTTGTTTATTAGCCATACTTTAACCTCCATTGTTCAATACATTTTCTCCCAAAAAAAGTACAATTAAAAAAGAAATTCTTTACTAATTTTTATTAGGAGCCCTTTAAGAAAGTGGTGGTGTATAATACTCACTGCACACTACTGTATACTACACAAGGAAAAACATAATCTGATTGGTTTCTTATCTGGGGGTTAACATACATTAGTATATACTACATGGGAATGAAGTAATATGATTGGCTCATTATCTCTGAGATATTCTGCATTATTTTGAGTGGATAACGCTAACAATCAAAAGGGCTGACTCACAGTTTGTCAAGGTCACCTGGAGCAATTGGTGTAATCACTTCAGGTTAAAAAATAAACAAATATACAAATCTCAAATGTATTTATTTTTTCTTGTGTTTCCAATTAATACATACTAAAACACATTTAGGGAGCAGAGCTGACTATCGTTTGTGAATGAGTTGGGTGAACTAACCAAAACAGACGCTGTTAGCTACACAGAACTGTTAGCTAACAATAGAAATTTTAATCTGCTTTTCATTGTTTTCACACTGTATATACTAAAACTCTGAAAGAGAGTTGAAGTAAAACCTCCAGTTCAGCTTAGCGGGCAGTGGTGGCCCGGTGGTAGGGTGCTGGTTGTCACTGCTGTTCCCCCAGTTCAGCTAACTGGGTTATCAAAGGCCGGCCATGCCTCTCACTGGCTGTGGTGAGAGGCACGTAAAAGAGCCATTTGCTGACTTTCGAAAAGAGTAGGCTACATTGCCGTCAGCGTGTTTCTGCCTTGTTTGCCTGGCAAACTGTCCAGAGGGTACTCTGCCCTTGCCCTAAGGCTGAGATGGGCACCTGCCCCTATACTACCCTAATTTTAGGATTAAGCGGTTCCAAAAATGAATGCATGAATAAAAAATAAACCATACAAATCTCTTTTTGTGTGCCTTTTTTGCTTTTCTGTTCCCATGCAGAACATACAAAACCAATTATGCGCATCCCAGGTTTAGTATGTTCTGCATGGGAACAGAAAATCTTCAAAAATAAACGATAAAAATCTTGTTTTAGTTTGCTTTTTGTAGCTTCCTGTGTAGTACATACCAAAACAATGATTTGCCTTTGCAAATAATTAAGCTGGAATAAGTGTGTATTTTGGTAACATTTATAACAGGGTGGCACATGCTGTAGAGGATAGCACCTCCACATCGCAGCAAGACGGTCCTCCAGGTACTCTGGTTTCCTCTGACAGTCCAAAGACATGCACATTAGGCTTATTGGCTGTTCCAAATTGCTCTTAGGTGTGGGTGTGAATGGTTGTAGTAAGATAAACTGGTTTGGGCAAATGAGTGAGTGTGTGAGTGTTAATTGCTTCGGATGTGTTAAATGCAGAGCCTAATTTACACTTGCGGGGGGTTAATTAACAAGCGAAAATAAATAAAAAGAATAATCCGCAGCTATTGTTAAGGCCCGTGCTCATGCTAAAGAGGCCTTAGCACTTCTTATCCAACCACACACCCACACACACCCACAACCACACGCTGAATCAGTATTTTGTCCTGGTTTATAGGTACAGGCTGACTAAGCAGGGAGGACTTCTGGATGGCTTACTTTGGATTATCTTCAGAACAGTGCTTTTCGGTTAATGTAAAGACCATTTACAATTAAATCATTGAGCCAGAGTGCACAGGGGTTAAAAAATAAGTAAAAAAAAAAATCACTCATAGGTGTGATCTGAAGTAAGAGTTGCAGTGGAAATTATGACGGCCACTCATTTGACCATGCTCTTGAGATAAAGTGGGAAGGAAAAACGACAACCACTGCTGAGACAGGGGCAGTAATAAAGGGAGTAAAGTGAAAATATCAGTGAGTCAGTGGTGTTTATTTATAGCTGAAATAATCTCCGTTTTAACCAACAAAAGAGTACCAAACAGATACAAAGTGTATCACAGACTTATACTTGGCTGCAAAACAACATGATGGAGACACAAAGATGTCCCGTCATTACAATCAATAGTGCAGAGGCCAACTTTGGCCTGAAGACAAAACTACTGAAGAGGAGGCGCCTGCCCTGAGCTCAGTCATCTCACCACTGCAGTACTGCTCTATTAAAAACACAATCCAGTTTAAATCGAATTAAAATGTAGAGTGAGACTCTGAGAAAGGGAATGTGCAGCGTCACTAAGGAAAGTGAGCTGTGAGGTAGAGAAGTACAGCAGGAAAAACAAGCCCCATTTCTAATGAGACGCACATTAATGAGAGGAGACAAAGATGGCTGGATAAAAAGGAATAAGAAAACCAAAGGTGAAGAGAAAGAAAACAAAAAAAGAACATGGTGGCTATATTTTTTTAACACACAGATTTCATCATGCTTCATGACATCGATTTAGTGGCCTCTTGCTGGGCTACAGCTAACATATACATACACACACTCACACACACACACACACACACACACACACGTGCGCGCACACATGCACATGTACCTTGCTTCTTAGAACATCACCACAGCGAGCAAGCCTGGCATTTTTAATATTTAAGGTAAGTATGTCTGTTGGCCTTTTTACACCCGTGCCTACTTGGGCTCATCAGGCCCGGAGAGTAGTTGGGGGTTAGGTGCCTTGTGTAAGGGCACTTGAGCCATGAAGATGGAGGAAGGGAAGGTGGAGTCCTCCCACAGTCCAAAGACATGCACATTAGCCTAGTTGGCTGTTCTAAATTGCCCTTAAGTATGAATGGTTGTATGTGTTGGCCCTGCGATGGTCTAGTGAGCTGTTCAGGGTGTACCCTGCTTCACCTGGTGTCGCCCGAACACCGGGACCCTAGTAGGATTAAGCGATTCGGCAAATGTGTGAAACCCTTGGCCTCTTGGCCCCTTTACCCGGTCATTGTTAGATGTCTTCATTAAGATACAAAGTTGAGGTTGTGCCATATCCTTTCAGGCTTTCATGGATCTCCAACAGATATAATTCATGGGTTTAACCAGTGGAGGTTTAAACATGTTCAGTATCAAACATTTAAAGTTCATTTCAGAGTTTAAGAGAATAATATGAGGAAAAGTACAAAAGGAAAAGGCTTTATACATCAATCACGTGTAATAAAATCACATACATGGTCTTACCTATATTAGGGTGATTCAAAATCTTCATGATCCTTACTTCGCGAAAAAGCTGTTGAAGAATAAAAACAATAATAAGCATTAACTTGTACGTTTTTTTTAAACTACTGATTAACAGGGATAGGAATCACCAGGGACCATCTGCTACGATATCACAATACCTAGGTGCTGATTAAACCTGTATTGCGATTCTGTAAACGTCCCAATTTGTTATTACAAGTTTTTCATGCTATTTTATTAAGATATTAAAATGTTGAACCATGTAAAAGAAAGTTTGTTCCTTGTTATTTCTACAAAAAATAAGCAAATAATTTTTTGCTACCACACAGGCCAACCTGTGAATAGATAAGAGTGCATTGCTCCCTTACAGCTACAGGATCCATACTGAGCTCAGGTTACCATCTGAGTAAGTGGAGTTTCTGTGCCTATTCTCCCAATGTCTGCTAGGATTTCCTCTGGGATTGTCCGTTCCATCCCACCTCCCAAAAAATGTGATGGACCATGGATGGACAGATGTCCCCTTCAGGGAAGAACGCATCAGATAAAACAGTCCTGATGTTAAGCAGTCCTATCTGCCACTGATCAATTTTGTTGGGGATTGTTTAGAATGTTATTTCATCAGCTAACAGTTGAATCTGATATTCAAAAATTCAAAATTAAAATTTTAAATTTCATTTTTGGAATAGCTTAAAGGTGCACATTCACTTACCAGGCATATTAAACAAACGGTATTTGGTTATAAGATGGAATCTTCCACGATGACTCTGCTATACCCTTGTACACGAGTCTTAATGACCCCAGCACCAGGCACAATGATATGAGTAAAGAACGCCATCTTGAGGTGAGCAAGTGCGCAGAATTATCTTATCATGGCTGCTATCAGCTCAGTACAGGAATGGGGGATGCAAACAGTGAAAAATCTGAAAGATATAACTTATCTTCAAGCAAGTCACATCTAATCTGTGCATGTGCGCATGTGTGTAAAAGAAGGAATGAGAGAGGGGAGAGCGAGTGAAAGAGATATGGGAAGAAAGAATGCACTGCGGAGAAGTCAAGTCAAGTGAGCAAGTGGTCAAAAAGAAGGGGGAGTGTTCTTTCAACTCCATCAGCGGCAGGCCAACGAACTCCGACAATACACCCTGGCAGATCAATTTATCATGTGACAAAGCTGTCGCACAAACACTTTGTTCTTGGATGCACCTCTTCAAATGTTCTGAATTTTTCACCCATTACACAAGCATCAGAAGCTCAACGTGGGAACATGGCTTTGGAGAATATAGAAACCCATCACAATGCACATCTGTCACCCAAATCTGGTCAAAATGCTAATAATGCTGTGCGAAAGTACTAAGACCGCATAGTTCAGCTATTAGAATAATCTTGCTGTGATAAAAAGAGTGGAATTGAATTCCGTATTGGAAAGCACAAAGTGAGTAGGGTGCCATAACTTTAGGGATAAAGACAGTCTATTAATTATGACAATCTTTATTATTATTATTTATTCTATGATTTGACATATTTAAAATGATACTGGTATTCTGATTGTGACCTCAAGCTCTTGATGAGAATGTGTCCCCATTTACTAAAGGAAAACTTTTGAGGAAAAGAGACAATAAAAGAGACTGTTACAGGGAAAAAAATCTAATCATTTGTCTGCTCAGTGCTGCACATAAGCTGCTGAGAAATCCAGCCAGTTATTTTTAGAAAGATATTTCTAAACGCGACCACAGTGACGCAACAGCATTCCAATCTGAAGCAGACAAGAATATAACTACGGGTTGTGTATTCATTGATGCTACATTTGGTTGAGATCATCTCATGCAGCCTGGACCTCATCAGACATACTACAACAGAGTGGTGTGCAGCTCTCATAATAATATGAGCATCTCGATATGTGTTTAATAATCTGTATACAAGCCAATTAAAGGCAGGCAACAGTTTAACAAACTGAACATAAGCCACACCTCCTTCACATAGACTGAAAGGCACATAAGCCACGCCTCCTTCAAACAGACTGAAAGGCACATAAGCCACACCTCCTTCACACAGACTGAGAGGCACATAAGCCACACCTCCTTCACACAGCCTGAAAGGCACATAAGTCACACCTCTTTCACACAGACTGAGAGGCACAGGGGTCCCACCTCCTTCACACAGACTGAGAGGCACATAAGCCACACCTCCTTCAAACAGACTGAGAGGCACATAAGCTACACCTCCTTCACATAGACTGAGAGGCACATAAGCTACACCTACTTCACACAGACTGAGAGGCACATAAGCCACACCTCCTTCACACAGACTGAAAGGCACATAAGCCACACCTCCTTCACACAGACTGAGAGACACAGGGGTCCCACCAATGTCATGCTTCGTCAGTGGGACAGACAGCTGTCCTCATACAGGCCATGCCTACTTCACAGATAATGACTGTACACTCCACATATTTTTCTAAACTAGTACACCATGCACGTTCATTTCATAAAAGTAGACAGATAGTAAAAAGGGATATGTGTGGTATCGGTCTGAACAGCATAGCATCGTAAATACAGAGATTCATATTAGTCATTCTTTACACCCCTAAGCACACAGATGGTGAGCACAGTGCAGCTTCAAACAGGACAATGACGCATAGGGGGAAAAACGCTCCTTAATTCCCTGAAATAAACCTAAACCGATTAATTGCTTCCAGAGACCGCCACATCACAGAGGAGTCCGATGGCCATGTCCTGGGTAACACAGCTGAGATCCACTAATACATTAGCATTAAATCTACGATGACTTGATTTGTCGTGCTTACTCTTGAGCTTGGTTGACTGGAGGGTGATTTATTTAATAACTTATGGCATTTCGTTTTAGAAATGATTGTGTAAGAAATGGGGCCAAGAACTGTATTTCTGTGTGTGTGTGCGTCATTAATCTTCCTATCAGGGAATGAGGCATCGGAGATCTGTGTGATACTGGGTAGAAAACTGGGTTGAGATGCTTCGGTGCACGCTTGCACACACACGCTCACACACACGCATTAATCATGTATCCATCATGACCACCATTATAAAAGAAAAAAAAATAACATTACTGTACCATACATAGGTTTATATTACTCAGGAAGGTACATTAAGGAATGGGCGGCCATGAAGAGCTGTTTTCAGCACCAACACACACACACACACACACACACACACACACACAAAAAATCCATTATACGTGGCCTACGTTATTGATGGCTATTTTGGGAAACTTTCCAATTTTCCATTGCCTTAAAATATAGCTGAGATATGAAAAGAACGCAGGATTCTCATTTCAGATTCGCTTTTATGAGCCACTCCATCTCCATAAATACAGGCCTCCCTTCACGTCGACATGATTATGGCAAAACAGAAGGAATTACAGCGCAGCCAGCTTTAGGGAACAGATCATAATCAAACACAGGGAAGTTCAAAATGGGTACAAATAGTTCAGCATAATAACAACCCAAATCATGTATGCAAGTTATAAGTAGTGTACAATAAACACAATAATAGCAATAGTTAAAAGCCTTACAGTCTATATAACTAAAGCATCATGGTTAAATATCATCCTGAATTCTTCTTTGGTCGAATCACTAAAGACAATCGGGCTGCTCACAAAACAAAACCCTTGTTACTGTTTTGTGCAAATCTTTCATACTGGAATTATTATTAAAGCATTATTACCTTTCGTGTGAGCTACACAGAAAATACTGTGATGCGCTGATTTTCGTTCTGCAGGAAATAGTGTGTGCGTGTGAGTTTCGCTGTCCTCAGTCCATGAGTGTGCGCTCAGTCCTAATAAGTAAATACCTTTCGAGTGGGCTATATATTGTTCATGATATTATTCTTAGACGTTTGTGAGCTTACAGAAATTGTACTAAAGTATTCTTACGATACTCGTTACATTTACACAGACAAGAACTTTCCGTAGGTCTAATGAATGAATCTATTTAGATAATTACAAGGTAAACATCGTTAGACAGAACATGTGTGTGTACAAAGACTGTGAAGACGCAAGTTACTAAACTTGAATTTCTCCACTAATGATAAAGTAACAAATTTTTAAGCTCTATCATGCCCCCTATATATTAAATTGATCATTTTGCATACGTGACCAGGATAATACGGATTAAGTTGCAAGGGAGTGTTTTGAGTAAGAACCAAAGTAAGTTGAAAATGGCTTACCCGGACGAAAATGCGATATCGCCAAAAATACTAATTTAAATCATAATCTTCAACACGATCAAGTTTAAATATCAATAAACACAATCTATCCATGCTAACTTGCTTGTTTAAGAAAGGGTCCCATGTCTAAGTTGTTGTAAAACAACAGAAATATCCACTTATGTTGCCAATTTTCAAACCGCTTTCATGATTACTCAGAGCATTTCCTTACATTCATATTCGGTACCAAAACCCTCTCTACTTACGGAATCCCAGAAGGATTCCCCGAATCATATAACAGTAAAACAATAAGAATCCTCAAAACAGAAATGACTCGGTGTAAATAGAAATCATCTGATCTTCCGGACTTTTATGATCTGCCAGGCCCAAAAGGTGCAAAATAGTGGTTGAGGATATAAAAAGAAACATACTGTATCATACTCGAAGGCATTTCATGTACACATAAATAGTAGAAATGTTGTGGGTCTAATGTGTCTCCTCCCACAGTCCAAAAGGCATGTATGTCAGGTTAATTGGTTGTTCTAGACTGCCCCTTGGTGTAAGTGTGATTGACTGTGTGTGTTTGTGTGTTGTTCAGGGTGTATCCCACCTTTAGCCAGAGTCAGCTAGGTTTGGCTCCACCTTACCCCACAGCGTCAGAGAGGGAGTGGAAAAGGATTATAAAATAATGAATGATGGGGAAAATTATTATTTTTAAATAAAAATATTCAAATATAATATTCTTTCACAAGAAACAATGTGATGAAATATATTTTTTAAAATCTTGAGAAATATAGTCTCTCCAGCGTGTTTTAGGTCGACCACGGGGTCTCTTCCTGGTTGGACAAGTCCGAAACCCCACACCTGTTAGGCGTCCGGGAAGCATTCTACTCAGATGCCTGAGCCACCTCAATTGGCTCCTCCCAACGCGGAGGAGCAGCGGTTCTACTCTGAGCTCAGACCGGATGACAGAACTTCTCACCCTATCTCTAACGGAACTGCGCTGCCCCCCTGCGAAGGAAGTTCCTTTTAGCCGCTTGTTCTCGCATTCTTGTATACATGACCAAACTATATATAACGTGGCTAAAAATGCTATTGATTAATACAGATATAGACCAGCTAATATTGTGAGGTCGATATCTATTCATCAAAAGCCTTGTGTCACTTAAACTAGAAAATTGCATTTCCTGAAGAACATGCAGATTACTTGCACAGACTACGGTGCGACTGGATTACCAAAACAGGTGCCTAGCAACAATCTATCAACTTTAACAACACCAGGAATAGCACTGTTAAAATTAACAGATTGTTGCTAGGCAGCTGTTTTAGTATCCCATGTGGTGGATAAGTCGTTGCTATGAAAAAGAGGAGATGGGTGACTCCTAAAAACATTTTTAAATAAAGGCAGATGCTTTTATATGAAGACGTTAAAAGCATTACTTGTGGCTTGCATGTGGGGGATTTGAACCCACCGCCTTCCGATCAGCATGCGGGAACCTCTAAATCACCACTCCAGCATGCGTGGTTTGAATTTACTCAAATAAACAGGGCAGTGCAACCCTGCGTGACATACAAACGAACATCTGGAGCTTTGGCTTGTGATTCACCTTCACTACGTAGACAACAAATGAATGATTCAAACATCAATTCATCCGTCTTCTTTATCCAAGGTCGGGTCGTAGAGGCAACAGGTCGAACAGGGAACCCAAGTATCCCCCTCCCCATCGACACTCAGTAGCTCCTCCTGGGGATCCTGAGGCAATCCCAGTATATAATCCCTCCAGTGAGGGGTCTGCCCCAGGAGCTCCTTCCAGTTGGATGTGCTCGAAACACCTTTGAAAGGGAAGCAACCAGGAGGCATTCTAACCACATGTCCGAGCCACCTTAACTGACTACCTTTCAATGCGAAGGAGCAGCCACTTTACACTGAGCTTGCCCAGGATGTCTGAGCTCTTCACCCTATCTTTAAGGCTGAGCCCGGATACCCTCTGAAGAGTAGAGACTCATTTCAGATGCTTGTGTCCGCAATCTCAGTCTTTTGGTCACTAACTAAAAAACTATTTTTAGCTAACCCTTTTTGACAGGACAGAGTTGTCAGGATAGAGGATTTTTTTGCTTGTTTTTGAGATTTTTTGCTTTGCAATAACTGGCTATCTTGTCATGCTGCACTTTTTTAATTAAATTCAAAAGTAAGAGGGTCTGGAAGTGACTTTTTAACTGAAAAATAATATTAGATATTATTTATTTATTTTTTAAAGTCCTGTTCTTTATAAAAAGAAAAAAGAAAAAAGAAAAATGAGAATTAGAATGACAACTGTGGGGAAATCAAGAATGGAAAAACAAGAACTCAAATATAAACCGGAGTCTACTATTATTAGCTTTACTATTATTATTATTATTATTATTATTATTATTATTATTATTATTATTATAATTATTATTAGTACAACCTTCTCCCAAGTGGCACATCAACAAGGTGTCCAACTATCAACCTGGAGATCATAAATTCAAATCCGGGTTGATGCGACAGCCATCCGTGGCTGGGAGTCCATAAGAGCTAATTAGCCGAGCTCTCATGGGAAGAAGGGATGGCATACACTCGCTTCCCTCTTAATTAAAGCGATCACCAGCCAACCTTGGGTGTCTGTGAGCACATTCATACAAAGGGGTGTATATCGCTTCCCTCTGAGTGTTAGGCCACTCCTGCATGCACAGCAGCATCACGTGTCACGGAGGTTGCACATGCATGTTTACACCTCTCCGTGGTTGTTGGTGGTAGTATGTAAGAAAGGGAATACTACACGGGTGGGAAATGGATATGACTTCAACAAAAAGACAAAAACAAAAAAGTAAAACCTACTAAATGTAATATTGGGCTGTGCTTATTTGTTAATTTTCAACTTATAGCTCGACAAATGTTACATTTTTTTAAATAACTGACCCATATAAATAATATAAAATAAAAATATAATAAAAACCCATGTATGCACAAAAATGACACGTATAGCACAAAACCCGAAGTATAGTGTGCTGGGAGCTTTTCAATACACTGAATAACTCTGAGCTTGCTTAAAATCACGTTCACATTCTACTGTTACGTGTCTCATTATCGCACAGCCGCTGTTAATCACAGATTATGAGATACAAAATGTTTCATAGTAGCTAATCCATTATATTGTCTTTAAATTTTACACCTTCAGGTCATAATCAAAGTCGACTCCAACTTAAATTTGGTCCATTTGCCTTTTATCTTTCAGTGATTAACCACCACAGTGAAATACATGGAGAAGAAACGTCTCCATGGTACAAACACAGAGGAAAACATAGGTCTTTGCTTCATAGATGTGAAACATTTACACATTTAGCATGAGCTAAAAATACGGCACAAAGAGGGTTTTCCGTTCAATGATAATGAGGTGTGCGTGTGCCGTTTTCTATTAAGAGATTCACAAAGATGCATCGGGCAAATAAACCCCCATTTACTCCCCTAAATTTAGTCATATCAAATTCCCACCTGTCAAGTACTGCCGTCCCTATCACACCACCACCAACCAGGAAGAGGCGTAAGCATGCACATGCCCTCCTCCGGGACATGCAGTGCTACCAGCCGCCTCTTTTCAAACTACTGCTTTCCCGCCGAATGTATTTGGGGGCAACCTAATACATTCGGCGGGAAAGCGCTATCCGCCCCCTTGTACAAATGAGCTCACAGACGCTGGTGATCATTGTGAGTGACAAGGAGGTGAGCGTATGCCATCCCTCCTCCCATGAGAGCTCGGCCATTCAGAGCCCATGGACTCCCGGTCAAATGTGGCTGCGGCATCAACCCGGAATGATAGTCCCAATGTAGCAACTGCAGATTCCTATACACTACTTACTTCTCTCCTAATATATAATATAACATATATATAATATAAAAATAGCTTCCAGTTTTGGAATTTAGGAGCAACCTGAAGCCAGCCACCCCACACACAAAGCACTAACTGCCCTCTTCCAAATACATTAGCTCAGCATGGCCTGTGATGTACCAGTAACTTTTGTCACAAGGCTGTTTAGGCCCTTATTAAAAATGTTTGCATCATTTGAGACTGTTGGGGACAGTCCAGTGCCAAAGATCCATCCAGAAATTTGCCGAACTGCTTCACGCTACTAGGTTTGTGGGAAGGCTGGAGCCTATCTCAGCCAACTTTGGGCAAAAGCAGGGTACACCCTGAACAGGTCACAAAACCATAGCGGGCCAACAAACACACAATCATTCACACTCACACCTAGGGTCAATTTGATACAGCCAGTTAGCCTCATGTGCATGCCTTTGGACTGTGGGAGGAAACCAGAGTACCCAGAGGAACCCCACGCAAGCACGGCCCAGCACTTAAACCCAGACCTTCTTTAAAAAGATTCCATCCCTCTGTCTGGCTACTTAGTTTCTCCACATGTCCTATGGCAACCAAATCCAATTACCAAATGTGTAACTCAGACCCCTTTTCCTCCAAAGCAAGTCTTGGGCAGTTTCGGAGCTAGTGATTGATTTCGACCCAGGTTTTTGTGTGCTTGACACGTTTTTATTTTTTTCCTCATGTAACACCGTTGTACCCCTAGATCATGCCTCTGATCACTCTGTTGATGCTGTCAGCTACTGCAGTACATATACAGTACATTATGCTACAGGTGCTTGACAGTAGCACTGCTGGTACAGCAGAAACCTATACAGTGATGTAATGCACAGTGGGTTTCCAGACAGTAAAAAATATAAGTTTGACCAACAGTAGTATCCGCCCAGAGCAACTGGTCTGCGTTGGAGGACAAGAGGCTCCGGTGTGCCCATGTTTTGTCCCTTATATGTTTTCTCAGCTTGAACAGAATAGCTTCCTGAATAAGATCTATTATACAACAGTGATACGCTTGTGATGGTCTGTAATCCTAGCTGTTGTATTAGTCACTTTTCCTATAACACAAAAGATAAGCAATGTGCCTTGAGATTTTTGCTTTGACATGATAATAAGAGATGAGATCACTGTGGGGGACTGTGCATGGTTTTCATAGCTACGTAATAAACCTGCAGTCACGAGTTCTCAGACGTGAAAAGTTGATGGTGTAAGTTGATATCTGGGTAAACAATGAACATGCGGTTAAATTAAGAGCTCACCTTTTGTAAACTAGTTGGGTTTAACTGTGTCTTATCGATGATCTTTACAGCAACCTGAAAGACAGATAGGAGTGAATTAGCAACAGTCAGTAAAGACTCATGCTCGGGTAAGATTGGCTCAAGTGAACACTGATCAAAAATTTAAAAAAAATAGAAATAAAGAAAAAAAAATAGAGAAAAACAGAAACAGGGAGAGATAAAGGCAGTCACAGAGACATACAGAGAAAGAGAAGGCACAAACAGACAGAACAGGACCAGCAGACAGAGAAAGAGAGACAGAGAGAGAGAAAAGTTAACAGACAGACAGACGCACACAAATTGAGAGAGAGAACCAGACAGACACACAGAAATTGAGAGAGAGAGAGAAAGAGAGAGAGAGAGAAACTATTTTTACACAGTTATTCCATGACATAGCGGTGACCCCTCAACAAGCCAGCTTTGGTTGTAAAGCCGCATCACTGTACTGCTTTATACAGAGAGCATTCTAGAACCAGCCGTATGAAGTGACACAGTGGCGTGTCTATGGATATGGTGACATCCGTTAACATACAATGCACCAAAAATACAAATCCCAGAGCATATCGCCGTTCCTGTCAAAACAACAATAACAGTTGTACAGGATTGTTAGGGCGCTTTTGCTACCTGCGTTTACATTTATACCCACTATTCTCGCTCAAGTAAATTATGGGGAAATATTTTGGAGTAGAATCAAGAGACACAATTCAAAGCAGAAACCGCTGACGAAAACGTTTAGATTCATGCTGGTCTTGGAACAAAGAATGCCAAAAATCAAAACCCCTCACATCCCTGTCCCACCAGGCCGGCTATACCTTTTACACAGATGGCGCTTCTGATTCTGTTGCCATGAGTCGTTCCAACTCAAAGGCAGAAAAAAAATGTCATCCAATTCCAAAACTCCAAAGCTTTTACACAGAACAGCGATGCAATAAAAAAGATGCTAAACAGAAAGAGCTGGCAACGCAAACAATTAGACAGAAAAAGACAGAAAATGAGAAGGAAACGTTATGATGAAATGTTATGATGAAGACCATTTCAGAGGGATTTTAGCAGTATTTTGTGACCAATCATTTTTACCCAATCAACTAAGACAGATCTGGTGTCTGACATTTACTGTTTTAATCTTGCACTAAAGTCTTAAGGCTAAAGTAGCTAACAAAAAATCAGCATGGGCTAATGGAGGCACTGTTCAAAAAAGGTTTTTCATAAACACACACACACACACACACACACACACACACACACACACACACACACACACACACACACCTCATCCAGTTATCTAATTCTGTCAAACTTGTGGATGAGTTTTAGGATACAGCATGACAATAATCAACTCTATAAAAGAATAAAAGCGACTGTAGCAGAACTTTAATTCATTACAAGGACTTAATGCAGACTGGCATCAATCTGTACAAGAGCATAAGCATCATGTACAGGTGACACACCTCCCAAAGACTGGAGAAGGGACTGTACTGGAAAACTGGAAGTTCTGCAGATGATAATGTAATATAATAATAGTTGCAGTGTAAAGGCTTTTTGTCATTCATTTTTCATTCACAAGGAAAAAGCAACAAGTTGGAGATTTACACGTGGAAAATTTGAGATTTGCAGGCATCCGCCATACTCCGTGTATTTTGTCATCATTCGTATTTTATTCGCAAAAAAACAAAAGGTTTGAGAACAAAAAGCAAACGAAAACGCGACTGATTTATGACAGTATTTTCTGCATACCAATCGCAAATTACTTGCAAATCAGCCACAAACTGCGACTTTCTTGCGATATACATATCTAAGCCGCAAAATGTTTACTTGCATGTGGAGTCGCAAAACATCTGGACACGAATTTCAAAATTCCTAAAAAAAACCCCGAAAATACATTTGAGTCAGTCGCTTCACTATCGCACCTCTAGTGTTCACCCCCTAAGCACATGAGGCAAGATCGCTGCATAGTGTAGTGCGTAAGTCGTTCACATGCAAAAATCACCCTGAAGCCATTCTACTTTTGCTTCTTAATGAACAAATCAGACTATAAATTTAAGAATTGGTTCATCTCTACAAGCAATATTCTACTCAGTCACTGGTCCAAGCCACCCTGTTAATAGTGTCATTGACATTACAGTAGGTCCTATAGCCTAGTTAGTACACTTTGGATAGAAATAGAGCTGATCTGTTGCCTCCTCTTTGGTGCAGTAGTCAAATAGTCCATGGGGTAGTGGTGGTTCAGTGGTTAAGGCTCTGGGTTACAGATCAGAAGGTTGTCGGTTCAAGCCCCAGTACCTCCAAGCTGCCAGTGTTGGGCCCTTGAGCAAGGCCCTTAATCGTCAACTGCTCAGTTGCATAAATGAGACGAAATTGTAAGTTTTATCAGTGGAACTTCTCCAGATGGCATTTTGGATACAGATGAATAGATAATTTTTTTTTTTACCACACTCAAGTGTTTCATCGTGTAACTTAAAAGGAACTGCATCATGGTTACTGTGCATACTGAGCGTTTTAAAGATGAAAATTAGTATACAAGCGCACGTATAAGCGCGGTAGCATAGTTCACAGTTTGACCTTGACTTGAGAATTCTGAGCTAAATATTAGTGATTATACAAACCAGAATCGCACTGGAGTGGTGGGTATCTCATGACTTTATGCTTTTGATCATGTTTTGCTTTTGCTAGTGCTTTGCAATTTATCCGCGTATCCTGTTAAACTTAAATCTCACAGCATGATAAGATTGTACTTTGCATCTCAACAGCATAAACAATTTACTTACAAAAACAGCTAAAGTAAGAAATGTATAAAATAAATAAGCTCTTACCTCTTCTGCCTGGCAATTATACCTTGTGATCACTGCTATGACACGTTCCAAGTCTTGTGGACATACCCTAAATTCAATTCACCAAAAAGGAACTAAGTTTTGAAAGTAATCCCCACATATATTCTAAAAACATTATTTCACGATTTATACGAAATGTAACTTCTAAGCGGCGATGGAAAAGGATTTTTACTAGTCGTCTGCAAATTTACCTCTATTTGATTTCTTGATGGGACGAACAGTTTTAAAGTATGGCACAGTATATGTGACACAGCTGTTCTAAGTACATCAGCTTACAAGAGCATCACCGGACACCATGCATACACACCTACATGCCCTTGTACACACCAAAGGGCAATTGAGAGTAGCCAACTCACCTAATAGACCATACTATGCCACATCAAAAGCCATTCTGAATCAACATTGGGAAATTTGGCTTTGAGGACACATGTTTAGTTTACAGACACTACTAGGCTGGAGGAGACAGAAGGAACCAAGAACAAAAGAATAAAGCTGTATGTAGAGACGACTGCATGCAGAGATGAGCCTAAAACTGTTTTTGCTATACTGTTGGATGGGAATTGGTTCTGGATCATATCCAACACTGCCAGTGGCTATAAGAGCTGAAGAACAACAGATCTTCGAGTGTATGCTACAGAAACATAGCATCGTATCCTCAGTGAAGACACCTTACAGCAGTATGCAACAGGAGTACAACAACCAAAAAAACCACAAACATTTTATAATTACGATACCCTTAATTTGTCTGCTAACATACTACTAATTGAAAATGCATTTTAAAGCATAACGTTAGTAATGAATAAATCACTTAGGAGCATGCTACCATCGAAAAATATTCAAGAACATGGTGGTGTGATGTGCTTTACATATTACTGATTTTCCAACAGCAGCATGTTCCAGGTGTTTTATTCTCCAGACTTACACTATTTACATCATGTATCTTTCCAACTTATTTTTATTACATTACGC
>JBCNYG010000002.1:26771323-26782053 GCA_039654305.1 Porochilus rendahli | reverse complement strand
GTCGGCTGAGATGGGCGCCAGCCTCCCCGCGACCCTAATTAGGAATAAGCGGTTCGGAAAATGAATGAATGAAGAAGGAAAAAGTTTCATACTCATACTCCCAGCCTTAATACTTCATTTTGTCTACACTAGGGATTTGGCCTGGCCTGAGCACACAGCAGAGATCTGCAGGTCAAGTAAAGCTACTTAAAAAAATAAATATTGCGCGTATGGGTGGAACCGGTTCAAAATTTCGTCCAATTACCTTTGAGCCCGATATGATTAATGCCACGGTCTCAGTCTCTTCCATCTCTCTCTGTCTGTCTCTCTCTCGCACTCACACACACGTTAGCGTCTTTTCAATTCATCTGTTTATTTAGTGGCAGAGACCTAGAAGCTATTTTATTAAGCTAAGACTGCGCTATGCAGAGGTGTCCATGACCGATTTGATGCCCTAGGCGACATTTTTCACTGGTGCCCTTTACATCACAGCCAGTTTTACTGCCAATCAATGTGTTCACTCCCATACAAACCACACAGCTTTCTTTATTTAAGAAAAAAAACAAAAATCTACTTAAACCCCAGGACTTGCAGGTTTGGGATTAAATTATTTTATAAGTACATCTTTGTGCATCATAATAACACCTAAGCCTATTAAATTCTCCACCCAAACAGTAAAAGTAATTACATTCAGCATTCGTGCACAAAACATATATTCACTGCGCACCTGTTAATAATAAGTTATGTTCCCTATGGATGGATAACGGCCCTAGCATTCACCCATACAATCTTTGTGGTGGGCCGGCTCTCCTGACTTTTGCACTGGGAACTGGCAGGGTGAGGTCACAGTAATTTAAAATCGTCTGATTCAGACATTCGTGTTCACGTGTGTAAAATCAACACGACAAACATTTGAGTGTTTTTTTTCCTCCAAATACCGTTCCTCCGGCTCCATCAAGACGATCGGTCACGACTAAACCTGAGCTCAAAGAGATGAGATTAGAAAACTAGCCCCAAACGTGCTTCTAGAAATAAACCATCAGTATGTTTTTCTTCTTTTACTAACAACACAGGGGTTAGTGTTGAGCAAGAACACCAATGAACAAGCAATGTTCCTTAGATGAATCAAGAACGACCTTCTGACCACCGAAGTAAACAGGAAAAGCTCCATCAGGTTTCTCAACATAGCCATTAAATCAGACTACCTTTATACATTGTGCAATTTGTTTCATAGGCAGCATCTGGTTTTCAACCCACTTGCAGTTCTGATCAGAACAAGACTGAGATAGAACCTTATAGCCTCAGAACAGTTTCTGAAGAACAGGCAGAAACAGCAGCCCTTGCTGGATTAAACTACTCATCATAAGCATGTAAAAATTTTAGGTGCATCCAAATACATTTTTTTGGAGTACTGGCTGAGACCACAAAAAAATTAAAAATAAATAAATTGCTAACCATGATGGCTGCAGGGTTTTAGACCAAATCTCCAAATGATGTTAGTTGCACAAATCAACATTGCATGAATTTGCGGGAATAAAATACTCAATAGAAAGAGCATCTAAAAATCATACTACAGCACAAGTTGATGCGAAGCTGAAACTCATACAGAGTGATAAACACACAATCTAATGAGTCAGGCAGCCAAACCTTCGTTGAGTAAAAAAAACATGGAATATTAGCAGCAACTCGGAACATGAACTTGTTAAACGGATAATTAAACTAACAAGAGAGGCGGTACAATGAAAGAGGAAATCAGCTAGTGAAAGGCAGTGAAATAAAACTCAAATGTTAGCCTTTCCTGCTTTCAGTCCACAACGTAAGCAGGAAGTGCAGGGGAGATTTATTTCCTCCATGAATATAGGAAGAGCCTTAAAGGAGCCACACTACTCTTATAATAGAGACATCTGTTGGGGGCTGTGCCTTTATGCACTACATAAATCTGTACAAAACATTCTTACACAATATATGGATATGGTATGGCAGCAATATAATAAATGACACGTAAACAGTAGATTTTCGAGGGAATTTCAACAAGAAAAACAAGCCGGTATAATTTTAAGCATGCACACCATAGACTTCATGTTCATGCAGTTATCCAGTCAGCTAATTATGTGCCACAGATGCAGATCAAACTGTATCTTTGTTCATTCGTTCACATCAAAAATAAGATCTCGGAGGCGTGACTGCTGGTGCCAGACAGGCTGGTCTGAATTTTCCAAAAACTGCTGATATTCTGTTTACGCCGAATTATGAGGGCGAAGTTCCAGTTAGTGGCAGATCTACAAGGCAGAAAAACACTTAGGAAATAATCTGAAGCGAATGGTGAGACTGGTTGAAGCTGATAGGGGGATCATGATAGCTTAAATAACCATACTTTTACAACGGTGAGGAGTAGAAACGCATCCGAGATGGCACGATACATCAAACACAGATGTGGATGGGCTACAACGCCACCAGAGAGCAGAGTGGGTTCCACTTCTATCAACCAAAAACAAGAATCTGAAATGATTGTTGGTACAGGCAACCAAAACGAGCCAACAGAAAATGGAAATCTTTAATTCACCAGCCCAGTCTGTTTTGTTGCTATTTTAACTAGATGAGTATATTATGGTAAATAATTATAATTATGAAATCAAGATCATCGCTTCAGCTCCGGGTTTCAGTCGAACCCCAAAGAGGGTTGTTAGACAGAGCCTGAAGTGTAAAGCTCAATAAAAAGCTCCCTCAGGTCTGGCGAACCCTTAAGCTATTTCTACACAAAGAAGTGCCTTCATGCTGGGTGGTGAGACATCTTCGGCTTGGGATTTTTAAATCATGGCTGTGGGTCAGTGGAGATTTATTTACTAGTTGGTATAAAAAAAAAAAGAAATAAAAAATAAAAAAAAAAAGCACTGATGACCTCCAGCATAGCCCTGACAGAACGTAAAGAGACAAAGCTCATTTACATACGACTGCTCATCTCTCAAGGCCAGACATGATCGCTAACAAACAGCGATCCTCTATCTGTGTTTCATACCAAGGCCAATAGCATGGATGAGCGACGCCTCCGTGCTGCTGAAAATAGAGCATACCGGTGCGCATGCCTTTGTTTTCAGGGGTCAAGTTGTACAAGCAACACGGGTCAGCGCACAGTTTGACTGGTGGCTCGGGGACCTTTATGTGCATAATACTTTACATTATTATTTGTAAATATTTCAGGTCTCCAAGACAAAGTACACTGAAATGCACAACTAGACACTGTTGTTACTGTTTTGCAGTTCTGATAGTCGATATGCAGACTGTAATTGCAAGTAAGGTGTGGGCCGGATGACTTTCCCAAAGCCAAAACCAGAGAGAACCGTGAGAGATGGCTGGGAGCAGTCGAAAAAGTGGAAAAGAGGACTTCTACTTGCACTCGACACGTTGGTGGAGAAAACGAAGCAACCCACATATATATTCTGAGTAAAGTACACACAGTATAAAAAAAATAGATACCTGCTCTGCAAGCGCTGTAAATATAACTTTAGCCTGCTTCAATTATTTCATAATAATATTTATTTCATTATTTATTATACTTATTACCCAATATGCTACTCTGCAGCATTTTTTTACTAAAATTTGCACCACACTTAATCCATTACGTCACGTTATAAGACTTTTATATTTTTATGAGTATAATGACAGTTTCAGTAATGACACAATGATACTGATGTCGGTGGGATTTCTATGAAAAACATCAGTATTACATAATATGCAGTGGCTAACGTGCATATGGACAACATACTGCTTCAGAAGTATTGCCGTGTTCCCACTGGCAATCCACGGCACTCACACCATCTTTTCAGGTAACGAACCGTGTACTAGGAGACCTTAGTAAAGCTAAATGAAGCCCCAGAAACATCTTTCTTTTTAAACTTCACCTCCAAAAAAGTGTTCTCTGGCATACGACATATGTAATATTTGTTCGATCTTGTATCATGAGATACAGGCGATGCGTGCTACTGATGCCAGTCAAAACAAATCTGATGGCACTGTCTAGAGGTAAAGCTATCTCTGTTGTCTTATCCGAAATTCAAGATCTGGGTCACATCGCCACTTTAATCACAGGCTCACAAGCTTTGTGTGTGTTTGTATGTCTACACTATCTACTGATTTATATGTGCAAAAAAAAAAAAAATCTTAGTGTATAAAAAAAATAAAAAAGATATCCAGCTTCTCTGAGTTAGAAAGATGAGCTTGTGTTCAAAGGTATAGCGATGTTTTAATAACCTTTAAAATGATGGGGCTCTATTGTCTTCAGCTGTAATTCCATCTCCATTAATTTTCCTACCCACAGAGAGGTTAAGTCGAGAGCAGTGAACGGATGACCACGACACATTAAAGAGTTCATATTTAACAGTCAGACCCTTCTGATGAATCCCACCTGTCTGGTTGAGACCATGAGCTTGTCAGTAAGGTATTCAGGTTAAGCCTTTAATGGGTTGACACCACACGCATTGTTTTAACCATTTCCTCATAAAATTAAATGTGTAAACACATTAGATTTTTTTCCAGGTCACTATTTTTAAGCCTTATAAAAAAACAACTATTCATTATTTACCCATGGATATGAGGGTAATGTCGATATTTCTGATTTTTCTTCTTTCTTTTTTTTTTTTAACTCTGTTGTGGTTTCAGTAGACTTTGCGCTGCAACTACTACCATGCATGGTGTTTATGTCTGTTAGCTGCCTAGCAAAAGTGCTCTTACATGAACAGCAAACATACAGTATAATGTGTTGGTATGCTCGGCTTCTATGCATGAATGAAATTAAATTAGAACGCACCCTTACACCGACTACAGAAGCATGGACAAGACACCGGGGAACCAACAGCATAATCCTAGCTGTGAACTGAACGAATATGACAAAGGTTTATTTTTCTGATATTGCTGGCAAGTTTACCAACAAAACTTGCATTTCATGCTTACATAGGCCTAGGACTAGACTTCTGATGACCCAAGTACAACTGTTTTGCCCACTTAGTCACCATACAACGAGGAATTAACCACGTTAACTAAATCAGCACCAGGTCTTAGACACATGGGCGTTTCGAAGGCTTGGCAAACACTTAATAACGAGCTTATCACATCCAGCTGTTGGCCTCCCTAAGGGTAACTCAACACGAAAACCTGCCAACCCTACCACAACCCAACAGTAGCCTTTGCCTTGACAAGTCTCTGCCCCGTCACGGATATTTTCAGGGCACCCCCATTGCCGCCAAGCAGTGGGGACCCATCTTATGCAGGAAGTGGCCTGTTTTTCCAGCTGTTTCCCCCCACCAGAGAAGTCATATTCACATGGACATGGCCAAACAGGTGTTTCTTTACACGCCTTGGACATGCATACCAAACTCCACAGACAATAGAGTAGGGATGTAGTCTTGGGGTTCTACAGGAAAACAGGGAGCCTGCCAGGCAAGACAGGTGGGTAACACGATAGCTGTGGGGGAAGCGTACTTATAAAAGAAAGTAAATCCCCTCTGATTACATTCATGTCAAGCACAAGAACATTTCGAGGCATGGTATTATTTTATTAAGGCTTTGTGATGGTGTAGGTGCAAGGAATACATTTTGCGTGACCTGATGCTTACCTTTAATTACACACACCTGAGTATGATGTATTTATCTTCACCAAAGGTCACCAAAAAGTCACAACTTATGAGCTCTATACAGAGACCATACATGGAGATGTGCAGAAGGATTGTCAGCAGGCCACGGGAGAAAAATAGCTTGTATGAAAAGTTAATTTAGCATAACATAGAAATTATAGTGTACGGATCTACTGTATAGAAGGCAAAGACTTTCAAATATTGTGAAATCATTGAATTGTGGTTAAAGAGATTAGAGATTTAGAGTTTCTTTTAAGCAGCTGCAATTCTACTAAAACTAATTTCGTAAACCTTTTAGCTGAATGGTCTTTACTGCTTCATGTAGGTATGAGGGATATAAAAAACATATGACATATCACCCCTGACCTCCACTTGTCAGAAAACATGAATTACAGAAATCCCCAAATATCAAAAGGCACAACTGCACTGCCTAGTAGGAGTAAGCGCCGAGTTTGATAAAGAAATCTGAAACAGTTTTCGAGTTCTGGCCCAGAAACAAACGCCACCCATATTTGTACGCACGGATGAACATAATGATGCCTATTCCCCACCTGCATGATATGCCAGAGGGATAGCAGAGAAACCGCAAGTGGTTTCCGACTTCTGGCCTGGAAATGAACACCGCCTGTTTTTTTTTCAGGTGAAATTGGTTGTCGTGGGAACATAAAAATTCAAACTGCAGAAATCCCAAATTATCAAATGTAACAAATACACTGCTGAAGTTTGATAAAGAAATCTGGGACAGTTTTCAAGTTGCGGCCCAGGAAAAAAAAACACCACCCATATAAATATGTGGTAAATGGGTTGCCATGGATGCAGGTGTGATTTCAGCAGAATTTTCACATTGATCTTGGACAATATTCATTCACTCATTTTCTGAACCGCTTATTCCTAATTAGGGTCGCGGGGAGGCTGCCGCCCATCTCAGCCGACTCTGGGCGAGGTACACCCTGGACAGCTCGCCAGGCCTTCGCAGTATATATATATATGAATATTAAAGACAGACATTTTGCATTTGGTTGCTAATTAACACAGTGTTGGATATAAACTTGATTGGACCTGAGAAGGTGACTTTAACTGAATTTAATTAAATTAAATACATTTTAGAATTAAATTTAATTAAACACCATTTAGAGGTTCATTAGAGCCCTTCTTTTACACTCAGATGACTTTATACATCATCATTATACTGTGAGTTTAATAAGAACGGGATTGGCTCAGCACAGGGTTGAAATATAAAAACTGTACATATGAAAGCAGAAATTAAAAAAAAAAAATGAATGAATAAAGGGCAGTATTAAACAAAGTGACCTGTGGAATTTCCAGCAGTGCAAAATACAAGAATCATTTAAAAGAATATTGATTCCATTTTAAAGCTGTGAAGGATCAGCATCTCTGGAATGCTGCGGAAGATGAAACGCTGAGAAAGGAGAGGAACAGTTCCGACTCGTCAGTCTCCATCCCGAACACCAGCCTGTGGTTAGAGCGCGTGAAGGGAACACACACTTTGGAACCCGTCTGATTGGTTTTTCTTGAATATACAGCTACTTCGTGTCCCGTGCTTTATGGCAGATGTGTTGGTTCTTCAGTGTAAACAGGCTGGACGTTTCCTGGAAACCTCTGAGTTTCTTTTGAACGTCTCCACTTCCTAAAGCTGCAGATTGAGCAAGTCGGGTTTTTTCCTCCAGCTGTGTGTACAACAGGTTTGTCCTCCTTCAGCTGCTCTCAGACATCAAGTTTTTAAAATTTTTAAATTGGTGGCGCAGTCGTTGGCACGACCGCCTCACAGCACGAAGGTCCCGGGCTCGGGGCGTTTCTGTGTGGGGTTTACATGTTCTCCCCGTGCTTTCGTGGGTTTCCTCCGGGAAAAAACATGCCCATGAGAGTGTGAATGGTTGTATGTGTGTTGGCCCTGCAACGGTCTGGCAAGCCGTTCGGAGTGTACGAGTCGGGGGGGAGAGCCTCCCCGCGACCTGATTTTAATAATTGTACAAAAGTAAAAAAATTGTATCAGCTGCTTACATTCATTCATTTTATGAACCGCTTAGTCCTATTAGGTTCCCTGGGAGGCTGGCGCCTATCTCAGCCAACATTGGGCGAAGGCGGGGGAACACCCTGAACAGCTCGCCAGTCCATCACAGAGCCAACACACACACGCGCACACACACACAAACCATTCACGTCGACACCTAGCGGCAATTTGGAACAGCCACTTAGCTGAATGTCTCTGGATTGTCGAAGGAAACCGGAGCACGCAGAGGAAACCCGCACCAGCACAGTTGGTGCAGATGGAGATATTTTATTATGTGGAATATATCTGCAGGCACGTCACAGGGTGCTGAAAGACTTCAGCGGTGATCATGTAATGTTCAGTTCAGGGCCTGCATCTTCTGTTCCAAGTCCGCCGGTGTCGCGTGTCGTTAACGCGTCTCACGTGTGGCGTTCCTGTGCGCGGTCGACGCGTCTGCGGTCGGTTTCCTGACCGTGCGGACGGTTCCCTCAGCGCAGGACGGGACGCATGAAGCTCGACACGGCGAACAGGGACGCGGTACTGCGCACTGCCAGTGATAAAGACGTCTATTGAGGACAATCATGTGACCGAGTCACGAGCCATGGGGAAGAATGTCGAAACACACACAGAGTGAGACGAGACGAGACGAGACGAGGCGGGTTTAACACATTGTGCTGTGAGGAGAAAGTGTGAACAGTGTAATACCCCTTTGTTTTATTTCAGCAGTAATTCCTAAATCACAACATTAATAGGATTCAGAACCGTAATATTACACACCGCTTTAGAGGGACATCTCAGCCGACTCACTCGACCCTCACAGGGCCAACACTTACACCTAGGGGCAATCTGGAACAGCCATTCAGCCTAATGTGAACGTCTTTGGCCTGCGGGAGGAAACCGGAGAAACCCCATGCTAGCACGGGGAGAGCATGTAAACTTTAGCAGCTTGTTAGCCAGTGGACAACGTTTTATCTTTTTAACGTTGCTGAGATTAGCTTCGCAGGTATCCCGAGTAGCTAGCTGGTTACACCCAGATCAACCAGCTCGCGATGCTAGCGTATCAACAGGCTAACCTCCCCGGAGCGTAGCGGAACGTTAGCTAATGATGATAAAAGAATGAGCAGTTTGTTTTAGCTTTTTTTTGTTTGTTAGTTTTTTTTAAGTATTTTAGCAAGTTGGCTAACACAGGTCATGTTAGCGTAGCAACGTAGCGATACTCAGTGCACACTTTAGTTTATTGTCGCTAATATCCGCTTTAAAAAAAGAGCTGCTGAGGTTCTTGTAGATTAAAAACTGTTGATGATGATGATGTTGATGAAATGTAGAATTGTGTTCATATCATGTGTTTATTGAGAAATAATGGTCATATGATGAAGGCGGGGACTCCAACAAACAAAACAAACCAAAAACAGTGTCATTTTTCGTAATCTGTGTGTGTGTGTGTGAGAGAGAGAGAGAGAGCGAGAGAGAGAGTGAGAGTGAGTAAGTCAAACTTCTTGGAAATTGAGTACTCTGTAGTGTGTGGGTGAGAGCGAGAGAGAGAGAGAGAGATGTAAACTGATGAGGAGTGAATGTCCCCATAAGGACAGTAAAAGTTAAACATTTTGATGCTGCTGGTTTATTTTGGGCCTCACAAGGAAAGTGTCGGTTTTCTTTCTTTTTTCAAAACAAGCAACAAAAAATAAAATAAAGTTTCAATTTCATGACTAAGATTAAAATTAGGTCGTAGTTTGGGTTTATTATATCCATGAATGTCCCCAGTACCGAGTGAATACACACCGAGAGAGAGTGAGAGAGAGAGAGAGTGGGAGAGTGAGAGAGAGTGAGAGAGAGAGTGAGAGAGAGAGTGAGAGAGAGAGAGAGTGAGAGAGAGAGAGTGAGAGGTGAAACCTTCAGAAACGGAGCAGATTTTAATCAGCAGTAAAATACATCTTGAATATTGGCTCCATGATGAAACATGTGGGTAACATACACACACACACACACACATACACACACACACACACACACACACACACACACACCGTTCAGCTGTCTGCCTTAAGCTGTATACATGTAGTTTTAAAGGGTGGATTGGTGTGGGCTGCGTATCGATTGGGTGAATGTACATTCTGTGCTCTCCTCCGGACTCTATAGCTAGTTTGACCTTTCTCTCAAACTCATTCGTCCCCATTCTTTCCCTTCCTTTGTGTACCTGTCACCTCTGTATTTCTATTAGACCCACCACAGCGTCAGCGGGATGTTAGGACGTGTTGTAGCTCCAACGTGGACGTTGCACTATTTGCGTCTCACTTGTATATCTTTGCATGGTTTTCCTGCAGAGTCTCTTTTACTTCCAGAAACAAAATGTCACGGAGGAAGTCATGAGCTGCGGCGGCAATTTGCCGTTCGGTATTTGTCAGTGATCGCTATGGTAGCTGCCGTGCACTTTATTTATTGTCCCATTGTCAAAGATGAGGCTCAACCATCATCATCACTTTAAAAACGCCCGTGACCTTCTACACTTGGAGCTCAAACACAGTCCTGCCGTTTAACCACAGAGCTGACGGTCGTAACAGAAATGAAGAAAACCTGCAGGGATGAAAGCCAATGACAGACAGACAGACAGACAGACAGACAGGTAAGAGAGATAATAAATAGAAATAACCAGAAGAGAAGTAATCGGTGTTCTGGTGTCAGACGGCCGTGAGTAATTCTGTTAGGGTTCCTTTAGAATTCAGCGCACAGCGCCGTGTGTGATGTTCGCGTGTCCCGTGCATCATTGAAAACACATCTCTCTATCCATGACTGATCTGCGTCTCCTCCTCTCTCCGACGTCTCCATCTCTCATGTCGACATAATGCTGTCTGTTGGCATGATCCGTTTACATGTTGGTGCGAGACACCCTGACAAGCACGTTAGCGCCACATTTCACCCTCGGAGCCGACAAAGAAGTGGAGTCGAGACCTTCAGCTTTTTTAAAATAGATCCCGTCCTCGTGATGAGATTCTCCCCCGGTTCAGCGCTTGCGGAGACGCGGAGAGGAATGATCTACATCATTCCTCTCCGCCTGGGGCCTGAACTCCCGCGTGCCCTGTTTCTCTCTTCACAGTCTCTGTTCTCTCATCTGTGTT
>JBCNYG010000002.1:26583515-26596014 GCA_039654305.1 Porochilus rendahli | reverse complement strand
ACACACACACACACACACACACACACACACACACACACACACCTATGGGCAATCTGTACCAGGCAATTAGCCTAATGTGAATATCTTTGGAATGTTGGAGGAAACTGGAGTACCCAGATGAAACCCACGCAAGCACGGGGAGAGCATGCAAACTCCACACAGAAACACCTTCGTCAGGCACGGGCTCGGACTCAGAACCTTTTTGCTGAGAGGTGGAAGTGCTCCCTTCCTACATTTCTCTTAACAATACGAAGAACTAATATAGAGCACAGAATCTTGCACACTTGCTCCGCAACCTCCGTGCAATAATAACATTATTTTTATTTAGCTGTACAGAATTGCACACAGTTACATTTAGGCCAGCTGTGTATAACAGCTAGTGTAACTAGTTACCTGCACCGTGAACTGCTGCTCGCTCTACTCATTATCCGAGCCGCTTAATCCGGCTAGGAACACGAGGAAGCTGGAGCCTATCTCAGCCGACACTGGGTGAAGGCCATCCCAGGGCAACACACACCACTAGCGGCAATTTGAAACAGCAAATTAGGCTAATGTGCTAGTGTCTTTGGACTATGGGAAGAGACCGGAGTACACAGAGGAAGCCCACACAAGCACAGAATCGAACCCAGGACCTTCCTGCTGTAAGGCTAATGTGCTAAGCACTACGCTAGCATACCGCCTCGAGCTGTTGCTGAGTTACGATATTAATCGCTAAAACAAACACGCTTGTCTAACTGATGTAGCATGTTTCAATATTCAGCACTGTAGACCAACAATAGTGTGTGTGTGTGTGTGTGTGTGGTGAGAGTTGCAGGTCTCACAGAAAAGAAGGGATGAGTTGGGCTGCTGGAAAGTGCGTGGGGGAAGTTGTCTGTGCACCTGCAGTCGTCCTGCTTATTGGTAAAAAGGAAGAAAACAGGATCTGGATCTCGAACAACATCCTGTTACACATCCCCCTCACTGTTTGTATATATGTGCGGCTATTCCTGCCTTCTGGGTAGAAAGTTGGAAAGCGATGAATCAGGGTGTGACGAGTTCCTGCTCTCCAGCTTCGCTTATCTTCCCATTCTTCTGTCTGCTTTCCTCTTCATTTAGCTCTTTTTCCTTTTGTTTACAGCGAAAAAGAAAAAGAGTGCTGTAGTAAATACTGCTGAATTGTATATGTCACATCTGCGTAAATGCCAGTATGGCCGGATTACCCACTCTGCTATCTTCCTTTTGGGGAAAAACCAGTCGTGATTAACTCCTGCTGGATGTAAAATAACCCCACTACATCATTTCCTCTTAGAGATTTTTCTGAGCAGCTAAAAGGTGCACATGCCGTCGCCTTATCTTCTCATCGTGCATGACAAATGGGACATATAATAAAGCTGTTGCATCATCAGCTTTTTTCGCTATGGATATTTCCCTCCAATTGTTCTCTTACGGTATGTAAAATAATGCAGCTGGAATAAATAGAATAAGTCAACTGTCAAGGGGTAAAAATTAGGATATATTTTTGGTATCTACCCTGTCTTAAAGTTTATTATTATTATTCATTCGTTCATTCATTTTCTAAGCCGCTTAATCCTAATTAGGGTCGCGGTGGGGCTGGCGTCCGTCTCGGCCGACTCTGGGCGAGGGCAGAGTACACCCTGGACAGCTCACCAGGCCTTCGCAGGGCCATCAGTCACACAACCATTCGCACTCACACTCACACCTAGGAGTGATTAGGAACAGCCAACTGTGCATGTTTTTGGACTGTGGGAGGAAACCCACGCAAGCACGGGGAGAACATGCAAACTCCACACAGAACCCACAACCTTCTTGCTGCGAGGCGGACGTGCTAACCACTTCTCTCTCACTCATGCCAAACCACTTAATTGAACTATTAGCGACACAGGGAGGCTGGGTAAAGGTGAGGTACACCACGACCACACTATTCACACTCACACTCACACCTAGGGCAATTGAAACAGTCAAACCCAACAGCTTAATGGACTGTGGAGGAAACCGGAGTACCCAGAGGAAGCTCATGCAAACATGGGGAGAGCATGCAAATGCTTCTTGCTAAATGAAATGTTTAGTACTTCCACTTCACAGAAGTCACAAATAGGATCTTCTTTAACTGATTAGCTCAACTAGAAAAGACCCCCCCACAACACCGCCACCACCACCACCTCCTCATTCCTGTTAACCACCGACCCCACAAATTCCCCAGCACTACACGTTTCCTAAGAGATGGGTTTTAGGTGGCTTTTTCCATTTACAAGCATTTATTGAATTGGTCAGCTGTATGGTTTGGATCTTTCCTAGACCAGCCACCACTTATCCATTATGTTTAGAAAAGAGCAAACATCCGAACCTCATTCTGGTGGCTGTTATTAGTAATTCAGTGTATTTTGCTTTCCATCTCTGTTATACAACATCCGATTTACATTTGTAACAGGTATCATGGCAAATCATTTTTACCTGCTTGTGTATTATGTCACTAGATATTAGCAATTCCACACTCTGATTAGCTATTCTCCTAGGATATCATTTCCCCTTTCCTGAAGCGTCAACACACAAAAAGAAAAAACAAAATTGGAACCTTTTTGGTCCTGCCCCATTTTGAGATATATATACATACATACATACAATTGAGACTTGAGGGCCTTGCTCAAGGGCCCAATAGTGGCAGCTTGGTGATACTGGGAGTTGGACTTCCAACCTTCAGATTAGCAACCCAGAGCCTTAACCACTGAGCCGCTTCTACTCTAATTATTATTCCTTAAATTTTTAGGAAATGGACAGGTTTTTGTTTTTTGCCGCAAAATGTGAGTCAATCAGCTTGCTGCAACAAATACATTTTCAGTCTTCAGTATGATCTAATGCCAATGTCCATGGGAGAGCGCATCATGCCTGGTTTTACCATCAAAACTAGTTCCTCTACTAAAACAGAGGTGCTACTAATGTAGGTTTCATAAGTCAACGTTAATTCCATGCAAACACAATAGAATATGGAATTAAAGTATTATTAGTAAAATCTACATTTTCAAGGATTTAACAGTTTTTTTTCAAGAATTTGAATACAATAATAAAAATGCTTAATTTTGTACAGTCCAGATAATAGAATAAAACCACTATTCTTTCTCTGATTGGCTAAACTCGCAAGGCAATGAGATCTGATTAATGATTGCACAATAACTCTTAAATATGTTTGTGTGTGTGTGTGTTAGGATGATTAATCACGTGATTTATTGAGCACAAATATTGTATCTCAATTTTCTATTTTTGAAAACATGTAATTTTTTCTTCATTCATGTGTATATATTGAAGCTCACTTGCCGGCAAGTCGTGTTTACTGTGCGATCGTGGCGTCTTCGCGTTCCTCGAGTCGGCTCAATAACTCACTTGACCTGACTACCGATAACTCGAGCGAGCTGTACACTGCTGATTCCTGATATATGTACATGATTATATATACATACATGTATATAATGTGGGTATACGTGCATGGAGACATATTACACACAACAGACAAACTGGCTTATTTTTCTCCACTTTATATCGTAGCAATTGGCCAATGAGTTTATATTTATTAAATAAATCTTTTTGTCCATTTAAATGGCCACTCGTTGTATGTATGTGTGTGTATATGGCAATTTAAGCTTAAATGACTTGATCTCCCACCAATTCCCATCAAGTATTACCTTCCTTTCACACATCCACCACCAACCAGGGTGGGGTTTAAGCATGCACATGCCCCCTTCGTGGCATGCAATGCTGCCAACCTCTGCTGTGCATGCAAATCTGGAGGCGGCCTAACACTCTTGGAGGGAAAGCGCTATGCGCCCCCTCGTACAAATGAGCTCACAGACGCCCATGATTGGCTGGTGATTACTGTGGGGTACAGTGAAGTGAGTTCTCCCTTGAGAGCTCAACCAATTAGCTCCTTTGGACTCCCGGTCCACGGATTCGAACTGGTGATCTCCAGGTTGATAGTCTCGCACCTTGTCGGCGCGCCACTCGGGAGCCACTCATTGTATATGTTTAATGGAACATCCAGCAAACCTATTAAGTTCCTGGTAGTACTTATTCTTTAGCAGGCATTGAGAGCCAGTGTTTCTTGCACCAGATTCTGAACATAATACGACAAAAAAGAAGCTTGTCAATTACAGACAAAACCTTCTGTCTTGGAGATGGAGACTTTTTTTTTTTTTTTTTTTTTTTAATTTTAGACTTTATCTGTGACTGCTACAAAACACCAGCACAGTAGACTCCTCCTGTAAATGTTTACCAAAGCTTTGGTTTTATTTTATTAATTGGTGCAAATATGAACTTACATAATCTGAGAAACATGGGTGCGGTTAATTAGCAATTGGATGTTTTTTATATAACGCCTTAATTTTTTCATGTATTCCATTTCTTTAAGGACGACTTGATGCTAAATCACTTGATACTAACTTTATACTGAACCACATAATCCTGATTAGTGTCATGGATAGGCTGGCGCCCATCTCAGCTGACAGAGTACACCCTGGACAATTCGCCAGGCCATCGCAGGGCAGAAACAGCGATGGTTATTTTACGTGCCACTAAGCACAGACAGTGAGAGACATGGCTGGCCTTCGATAACCGAGTAAGCTGCACAGGGGGGGACAAGACTGACAACTCGGTGGTAGTTGAGTTTGAACCATCGACCTTCGGCTCAATAAGCCAGCACTCTACCACCTTAAACTGTAGACAGATGCACGTTACTGTTTTGTAAAACGTGTAAAAAAGTTCTTGTTTGGCCGGGTCAGATGTAACGGATTAGGGTTAGAAGGGAAGAAGGAGGAGTCCGGTAAACTATAAACCATTTCTGCTTAAGCAAGTTACGTATGAGCTTTAAAAGGAAACCAGTTAATATTTAGAGGAAATGAGCAACTTCTGGAAGCCCTTATGATCGACACACTGCTCTTTATGATAATCAGTAGTTAGTGTCGCTGTAAAAACACCACTTTGATCTAGTGACTAACTTCTCTGAACTCCAGATTGGTATGACGGATATTATGGGATGTCTGCAGTATTGTCCCAGTCTTGCTTGATATTCTCCACATCTCTGAATGTTCCTAATCCTCAGCTGACACGAGTGTCTTTGGGCATCTAGCTCATGGCTACTCGTCATCTCTTCGTGGAATTTGCACTGTATCCTGGTGTGTGAGTGACTTGCGCCAGATTTAATGGCTTGGTAAATTCCCCTGAATGGAAGAAACAAATACTTTTTGCGAATACCGTATAAAGGAAGCCACCTAGTGCAATTAACACAGCTGACAACCCGGCTGGCTGACATTGCTAATGTATCCTGACAGCAGTGGAAATTTGCATAACGAGCTCGTGGAGACAGGAGAGAAAAGATGTGGCACTAATGAAACAGGTGCCTGGCACCCCCCCCCCTCGCTCTCCCACCCTGCTCTTCTGTCTAAGTGAGCGATTATGAGGACATTCCTCGGAGCCCTGAGCTGCTGAAACATCCGATCAATAAACTGGGACCCTGCTTGGGTCAGGTTCCCGGGGTGGGGCTTTAATATGCAAATAAGTGTCGGTAGTTGACATTATTTTTGAATGATTTATAAAGGTTTGAACTCCGAATCCCTTACGTAGGGGCATGGTGTTGTGTTTGTATTGATTTACGGTTTGAGTTTTGCACGTTCAGGACAAAAGATCAGCGGTACCCGAATGTGGAGGTTTGGATGCTGCCTCTCTCATGAAGGTGGTTGCATTTGTTTAGCAAGTTGTTTTCCCAAGAGCTGATGGGTATACATGATCAGTTTACATAGTGAGAAGCCACCAGAATAGATTGGTTTGGCCTTTAAAGTAAAGTTTATATCGGATGAAGGTACACACTGCATTCCAAAGTATGGTGGTGTCAGTGGTGCTGCATATGGGCCAGGACATTTTCCCATCACTGACCGGACAGTGAATTCTGGAGCTGTAATGCAGCAGTGGACCACAGTTCCTCCAGGTTGACGCTCAGGACTGATTAACAGTCGTCATAAATATTTGGGGGCATCTCCCCTAGGGAGGTGTTCCAGGCGTGTCTCACCGGAAGGAGACCCCGGGGAAGACCTAGGACATGCTGGAGAGACTATGTCTCTCGGCTGGCCTGGGAACGCCTCAGGGTCCCCCCGGAAGAGATGGAGGAAGTGTCTGGGGTGAAGGGAAGTCTGGGCATCCCTGCTTAGTCTACTGCCTCCGCGACCGACCCCGGATATGCGGAAGAAGAAGATGATGATAAATGTTTGGTCATGGTTATTACTGTAAAAGGGGGTCTGAAAGCAAAAGGCTCACGTGCTTTTCCTATTTATACGTTGATCTCCCACCATTATATTCCTATTTTTGTTTTCGAATTGGTTTAAGTTCTCTTTATCTACTTCTAGGACTTGTGTAATGATCTGATGTTTAAATGATTTATGCAGAAATGTAGGAAATTATAAAAGGTTAACAAATGTTCCTGCACCACTGTAGCTAAGGCACACACAGGAGGAAAGTAGTGGTTAGTTAAACTTTTGTGTCTCTAATCAGTACTTAAAGTAACATTTTGTGCTTTTGTTTATACGCTTACACACACACACACACACACTCACACACACACAAAGAAAGTGGCTTGTTGCTGAAATAGTTCACTGGTTTCTGCCATTAACATCAGGCCATGTGGGTTCTATAGTATGATCATGTGATCTACTTGAAGCTACTTACTCTTTGTGCTGTACCCCCAGACAGGACAGCAGATACGCATTAACTTCCCAAAACCCAAACCCCAGTGTTGGGCGAGCTGTCCCTGCCTTTCACGCGAGTTACACGAAGGTACTGCGATGCTCCGATTGTCGTTTCTGCAGGAAATTGTGTTTGTCTGTCCGCAGTCCACGAGTGCGCGCTCGGTCCTAGGTAGTTATTACCTTTCACGTGAACTATATATTGTTCATGGTGGTGTTATTACTATACATTTTATAGCTCACGGAAATCGTACTGAAGAAATATTACGATACGATATTACATTTGTATAGACAAGAACTTTTCGATAGGTTTAACAGCAGGATATTAGTAGATGATTGGAAGTTCAACTTCGTCTTCAAGTTAGACAGAGCACGTGTGTAGCCAAGTACCCGTAACACTCGAAGGGTCAGTGAACGCGTCCTGTCTTCAAACGCGACCAACACAGGCAAAGGAGTACTACCTAATGGTCTTCATGTGAAGGTCTTACAAGGACATTTTACAATAATTGGGATGAAGTAGGACGTCCCCTAGGAGGTCTAAAGAGGTTAACCTGCTCTTATGGCTGCAGAGTGTCTGTGTGCATAGCTGAAAACTTCCTTGATTGCAACCAGCTTACCTTTTGCTGTTACGGCTGTGTTGTCGGAGTCCTTCAGTCAAAATGTAAACAAGTCCTGCTCCCAGCCATTGGTGAAATGTCTACCGGCTTTAGAGTCGTGGAACTGCTTTCAGGTGAAGGTACTTACACTGTAAACTTGATGGTTATATCCACGTATAAGGTTGGAGCCGGCAATCATGCCGTGAGGCCTGGTGGATCCGTGTGGCTAATAGATGGCAGTTTATCCAAAGAATAGACCCCGACGTCCATACTGAGGTTCATGGTATGGTGTGGTATCCCCTCACTTTGTTTCTGCTTCTCCCGTATTATTGCTCTCACTTCTTCACCGAGTATAAAAGGATACATTCGTACCTTTCACTGTAACAATAGCTCCAGAATGGTGACGTGACCGGTAGAGATTCTGTGTACCTGGTATCCTGGTAAAGCTGATTATGGGAGCGCAAACAATCAGTGATGTCTGTTGCTCCATGTAAAATTCTTTTACATACAGTTTCCTCTTTCAGCTCCTCATCACACCCTTTACCGTATTACTTATGAATGGCGGTTGGTTTTATTCAAGAACAATTGTAGCGATGCACTAATTGCAGTTTCCATGGCCAACCTGATAGTTTTTTGTAATTTTTTTTTTTGCACAGTTTGGTTTTCTTTTAGACAGCTGTAATTGACAGCATATACTAACAAGTACATTTCTTAAATGCAAATTTTATTTCACAATAAATGAAACAAATGACTTTATCAGTAATCATAATCATAATACAGTAAGATTCATTATTGTTAGTACAAGTAACAGAAACATTGCTAATATTATCAGTAATGAGTCTAAGTAGGTTTTGTTCCGAAAGGGTTCGTAATGGTTGTGTCTTCTCTCATGGTGGAAATTCTTCAACACTACTGAGTTTAGACTGTAGTTTAAGCGTGCGCTCGAACGTGACTGTGGCGTAATTTCCTGTGGCCGAATTATTGGGACCAGTTCGGAATTATAAAAAAAAGAAAATGACATGCTTTTACTTTAATGTGCTTTGAGATGGGGTGACTGGGACAAAGATGTGTATTTATGCAAAAACTCACGCGACTCCTCTCAAAAACTTTGTCCTATTATATAGTTTTGTGTATATGATGTACGTAACAGTTATTCGCTGATGGCGAGGCGAAGTTCTGATTTCTTGCTTTTAGTAAATTAAGTCTGGGATGAACAGATGAACTGACCAGGTAGCATTAGCGGGAAGTTTAGCAGGAGTCATCCTCCTCGTATATGGAGTGATATCCTACGTGTAGGTTAGCCAATCAAAACATGCAATTGCTCATATCCAGTGCGTATGGATAGAATAATAATTATTTGCCAAAGACAAGATGGATGACTTTAATTTGGCGACATGGGCGAGGCCTGGGGTACATAATTGGTTCAGTATATACTACATGGGAAAATAAACAAAAGCACACTGAAATTATATTTTTGATTTATTTTTTACTTTAAAAAAAAAATCACGAATTCACGAGAGCTCCGAGAGCAGGCACCAAGCCCTAGGAGCTGTATAATGGCATCTCTTTAAACCCTATTTCGAATTTTCGTAGTGTATACAATGCAGAAGTATAACGTAAAAAAGATTTTTATAGTTCATATTTACACATGTTAACCATGACGGAGGCAGGTGAGGTGACCTGTGTGCTTTAAGCCGATCTAAGTCCGTTAGTCCGTTCTATATGAAAATGAAAGTAAATTGGCTCAGTACAGATGTGTTTTTACGCTGATTGAATTTTTGGTATATACTACAGGGAAAAACAATTAGAATTAGATTTTTCACTGGGTAAAGATACATGTGGTTTGGGACACTGTAGGTCGGATAGGAACGTTCTTGCGGATCTGTAGGATAGAGCTTGGTAATGTAGCTGAAAAAAAAAATCATGATTAATTCTTCTATGCTCACTGCCAATGAACACGCAACACTCAAATTCTCAGTTCTGGAAATGGCCCACCAAAGATTTCTAATTAACTTCATACATCTCTTGAACAATATCAAGGAGCATCAATCGAAAATCTGTGTGTAACAAAATGGAAACATGAAATGAAAGGGAAGTCCGTCAAATGTGTGGCACCAAATCAAAGTTCAAAACTTAATGTGGCCTCCATCGGCGTTCATGCAGGCAGTAATTCATCTTCAAATGGACCCGACGTGCCGCCTAATGTAATCCTGGGGGATCTTCTGCCAGGCCTCCCAACAAAGCCGCGATCAGTTCCTGCCTGTTCTGCGGTGATGGTACTCGTTCGCTGGCGCGTCGACCTGGCTGGTCCCACAAGTGTTCAGTCAGGTACAAATTGAGCGAATAAGCAGGTCAGGGCAGGATATCAAACTGGACATCCACTGGAGCCGATTTTTCTGACGTTCCACCGTCAGGATCATCCTGCGATAGGGTCGTGTGGTCCGTAGGTCCCATCGACGGAGGCGTCTCCTCCTCTGGCGTTTGCAGATATGTGCGACTGGCATCTGCCTGGTGTCTCCTGAGGTGTCTGGGTGGCCGTGCGGAACTGGTCCTGTAGGTGCTGGAGCACGACGTACCGGTCTGGCTCTGGAGTGGTGACACATGCTCATCCAGGACGCCGTATATATCAGCCACTGACCCAGGTTCGCCCTGGCGCTGATGCAAACAAACAATTGTGGAAGCATTGCACCCCATTCTGAGCGCCACCTGCCGAGCAGAGATTCCGGCCTCCAAAAGGCTTAAGGCATAGCTGCACTGGTCACTTGGTAATTGTGGCATGGTCAAGATTCCACTAGGTATTGCTAAACATTCTGGTTATTCCTTCTATAGGGAATCCGACCACGTCACACCAAATGAGTTCAAGATGCGTTTGGAGTCATAAATACTACGACTCATGCTCAGATAGGATGATCCCAAAAATATAGGTTATGGGTTTTCATTGGCAGTGAGTACATCAGTCTATTTATATTTTTTAATATTTTTTTTTATAATTACTAGGAAAATTACACTTATTTTTCGTTGAAATTAAAAATATTCTTTACTTTGAATGTCGGCTCCCTTTGTCGGTTTCCTCACCATCATAGTTCCCCACACATTGGCTATACTTTTGCAGGTGGGATTTAAATTTTTTATGAAGTGAGTATGAAGTAAAGGAGTGTTCTGTGGGCAATGATTAAATAAGAAGCAAATTGTGTTCCCAGAAGAAGCCGCGTTGTGCTGGAATAACTGGTCATGTAGCTGGCCGCATGAATGAAGCTTCACATTCCTATAGATGCTGTTGTCAACATTACCATGACGACACGGAGTGTGCGAGCATAGGAAGTGCGATGAGCTTGATGATAGTGATTCCCGCAAGACTATTTAACGTAAATGATTGGTCATTTAATTTCATGTTTTGTTTCCAGAATCTGTGAGTCCTGCGGGTGTTACTTATGGATAACGTCCCTGATTCGTTGCACGGCGCGAGAAAATGATCTCACATTGTAAATCATTTGCAAACGTGATGCAACACTTTCCAACAGCCACCTCAACTATTGTATGAAACCAGTGTAAACTCGTTTCTCTCATTCTCTCACTCCCTGCTGTTCCTGTGGTCACGTGTTGATAGTGTATCTGTTATATGATTGGCTGCTTCCGTGTCACTCAGAATATGTGCCATTATCAAGGGATGTGAGTGGAGGGAGCACACTTTGTGTTCATGCACCCCAAACTTTGTATTTATGAGGTGCTTTGCTGGTGGTTTGCATTTTTACGCATTTCAGTGAGACCATCTGTTACATTGAACGTTCTGTCAAGCAATTTTTAAATTGCTATTGAGGTGTGAGACGGTATATAGCTCTCTTGTTTGGTCACGAGAGTTAATTTATAGATATGTGAGCTCTGATGTGAACTGTAAGTTGTGTTTGTACTTGCTGATTTTTTGTTAATTTTGTTGAATATGAGGGGAACTATGTTTGCTTTTAACGGCAGCCAAACTCCTATATATTATACACTTTGTGTTTAAAGGGGCCCTTTGACTTACCATGCATATTACATAAGCATAAAATATTATACAGTGCTAGCTCTTGGGGGGTTGGGGCTAGGCCCTTTAGCCTACTTTTGTTCGTGAGCGTCGATGACCCCGGAATCGGGTGCAGTGATCTTGAGTGTGGAACCATCATAACAAAATCGGCGGTCGTTAACACAGACACGGTTCAGGCAAGCAGTGGAAAATCGCTGCACAAGATTGTTTCTCCAATCATACGGTGTTATTGTAAACTAACACAAAACCAAAACAAGATGAATATGGGATACTAAGACTTGGGTGGTTTCACCGGGAAACTTTATCTTTCCACAAAAATAACACACATGATCTATTCACTAGTACATGGGCACCTTTAAAGACTAATGATGATGGATTTGGCACTTTTGTAAGGTATTAATATTCTAGAATGGCTTTATGTAGTTCTTCACATTGACCCCGTGTCCCACATTGCAAGGCTTGATTAGTGCAGGGGGATGAAGACCATGACATGAATTCCAAAGACATGCCATTTGATAACGTAGGGATTTTCCAGAACAGAAATGAAAACAAATGGATCTAAAAATCCAGCCGGAATCCTGTTAGAAGTTTTACAACTCAGCCCAAGTTCCTCAAGATTAGGAGCCACTTTTTTGCAGAAATGTATTTGAGGACAGAAGTTTAATAGGCTCAGGTGATTCAAATCGACCTCACCTTGACTCTGTACCGTTTACACTAACTGGTTCTTGAAAAGCAGGTAGCATGGCTTGATGAACCCAAGTGGCAACCATGTGGCGTCTGTGCAAGATGTGATGGGTTCCCAGAAAAACAAAAGTTAGTTGGAGCTGGTCTTTCACACTCACTACGAAATCTGTAAATGATTTTCGGATGCATTACAGATTTGACGTTGTTGCCATTTAGGTACTTGGCGCACTGTACAAGAAACCTTCAACCGAAATGGCACCCAATTCTATCTGAAGAGAAATAGAACTGGAGCCAGGAAGACTGATCATATAGCGGCGAGGCTCATCAGCCCTGTGGTACGACTCGGCCTTAAGAAACCGATAAAAATGGCTCATCCGTTCTGTAGCCTTTTACTAAAAGGCCCACAATCATTTTCCAGGAGGCATCTTCTACCTGTGAAACATAATAGATGATGAATATCGGAAAAGGGGGATGGGGAA
>JBCNYG010000002.1:26540722-26551852 GCA_039654305.1 Porochilus rendahli | reverse complement strand
TATGTATATATATACATATATGTGTGTGTGTGTATATATATATATATATTATTTTATTCTACATATTTTCTTTGTTCTCTGTGTTTTTGCATATTTATTTTGACTGTGAAATCCCTTAAATAGTTTAGTTTTAGTTATAGCTATTATTATTGTTCTTTCCTTTCTGCTATTAGTGGCTTATTCTTCACATTTTTGGACAGTCGTACTAAGCATTTCACTACATGTACTGTGTATAATTTAGATGTGACAAATAAAAATTTGTATTTGAAATATATTCATTCATTCAACACTTTTTCTGCCAAAAAACTAATCTTATCATCAAAAGCTCTGATATTGATCATGTGAGGTTTTTTTAATGCCCATCAGGGACATTTTCAGCTCAAGTGTAACCGTTGGGAGAGTGATGCAGCAGAAGCCGTTATTTTTGAGATCAGTCTTTTACTCATTCATTTTTTTATACTGTATTAATTCCGCAAGGGAAATTTTGATTATAATTTTTTTTGACTGATTTAACTCATCCAAAGTGAGCACACACTCACTCAGAGCAGTGGGCTGCCACACATTGCAGTGCCTTGAGAGCAGTTGGGGGTTAGGTGCCTTGCTCAAGGGCACTTCAGGCATAAATGTGTAGGAAGGGAAGGTGCGGCTCACACCCTGGCCGCCACAAATATTTCCTGCTGGTTCGGGAATCAAACCAGCGACCTCTTCTGTCCCAAAGCTGCTTCTGTTATCGCTAGACAACGTCTGCCCCTTAACCACAAGTCAAAATAATACAACATCAGTGACAAAGTATCACTTGCAAAGTGTGCGCCCTCTCCCACTCCATGGGTGGAGTACATGCTTTATATAAAGGGTGAACACCTAAAAAACGAAAGTGAGGAACACAGGATACCTAAACAAACCTTCGACCTAAAGCAAAAGACAGTCGATGTGACATGATTAACCGTTTCTGCAAAAGTGAGTTGCACTTTATAGTTTGTAGAACTCTGTATTGTTAGTGATCAAAAGCAAACATGTATTTCTACAGTGTATATAGTTTAGTGCGTTTAAATGGAAGCTATTTACCGTTGTTGCTGTGAGCAGCCACGCTGATCTGGCCAGCTGTATGGCTGAAGGGGGCGGGGCTGGCTGAAATGTGTAGGGGGTTGTAGGAAAATTTCTAGATTGCTCCTTAAATTAATTTTACTATGTAAAGCTGCTTTGTGACAATGTCAACTGTAAAAAGCGCCATACAAATAAAACTGAATTGAATTGAATGGAAAGGGGCGGATCCACCTGTATAGCTTCAGGATGCCAAAGGGGACGGGGGACAGGTGTATGGTTCTGGGGAACTGAGTGGGGTGGGGTGGGGTGGCTGAATGGAGCTGAGGTATTGTTAACAATGATTAGCCGTCAGAACTGTAAATATGAAATTGTGCTGGGTAACTAATTAACTGAACGGCCTAACTAATTAACTGTGTGCATTTATAAAACGACAATTTGGCTTTGCTCCATAGTTTCCTTAAATGATTTATCATTAATGATCCACCCCCCCTCCAATTGTGTGTGTGTGTGTATGTGTCTTGGATAACTGTGCTCTGCTGACAGCCGTTGTGGTGCTTGCAGCTCACAGATTTGTTCCAGCGATCAGCTTATCTGCTGTCAGTGCGAGGAAGAGATTGGAAATGTGCTCTCATGCGCTCGCTCTCATTCTCTCGCGCTCTCTCTCTCTCTCTCTCTCTTGCCCCCACCCCAACACCACCCCACTCTTTTGCATGCGTACTTCCTGCTGAGCCTCTGGGCTAATTATTTTATACAATCATCCCTTCTTGAAATGCTGTGTGTTTGTCTCTCTGTAACACCCCACCCCCCTTTCACTCTCCTCCCCCTTTTCACGCTCACCTAGCCACAAAATCACATGGATGTTGAAACACGCACAATTCTCTCTCTCTCTCTCTCGCTCTGTCTCCCTTCCTTCCAAACCCACAGTGACAAATGGACCAATGTAACGTGACGCGGCCGAGCCGTGCGAGAATGCAGGACTAGTTTTCCCCCCGGGCCCGTTATGACTCACAGTGCCAATGCTCATCAGTCTCTGTTTGTCCGTCTGGTTTCAGATTATCATCTAGCTGTGCTTGTTTGTGTTTCTGCCTCTATCCTATAGCACATTTGAACTTATTCATGTCACATTAAGCCACCAGCACTAAGCGTATAGCTAATACTGGTAACACGCCCTGTGGAAGAGATTTGAACATGCTGATAAATACACTTTGGTGAACTCTGGAATAGGGGTAAATATAGTCCTTAATGCAGGATGTGTGTCACTGTGTTAAGGGAGCACATTTAGTAGTGAATAGCCTGTGTTTTAATAATACACTACTTACAATACTTGCCTTTCTCTTTTTTTTGTTTCTAATCCTTTTACGTTTAAAGTATTTGGCAAGTAATGCGGCACACATGCAGCTTAACTCCATAAAACCGTCACCCGAACAACGGCCGCTGTTGCTACGATGCCTTCCTCATCCCCGAGTGCTCAGTCAGGTCCCCGGTTTGAGTAGTTTGGACGCACTGATTTTATGAGAGGTTTTAGAATCTCTCCAGAACTCGGAATCAAACGAGATGTGGACAAGACCTGTTTGTTTTATAGCTTTAGGACTCTGATAGTGATGCCAGCGTCAATTTAATTCACATTCATATCACTGCACTGGTTCTACTACATTAGCACATCTGTTCTAACAACTCCTTCACAGGGAATTGTACAGTATGGCACCTAATGTAACCACGAAACATAAACTAAATAAATAGATAAACGTTATTTGTAACGAATTGAAGGAAAAGCGAATAACATTCTGAAAGTAGAAAGTGTTAATTTCAGCATTTATTACTACGAGGAGGAAAAAAGGATGCTGGGAGGGGAACGACTGTTTAAAGGCATGTTTGTTAATAAATTAATTAATGTTATCTGTATGAATGTATATGTAATCGTGTTCTAAAACTGTGAATTACGTTCCTATAAAAGCATTCCTTACTAATTTCATTTCTGATTAAGTAAACTGGCGTCTTTATTTATTTATTTATTTATTTATTTATTTATTTATTTATTGGTATTTGACTTCACCTTAAATCACATTTTCAGCAAAATGTATCAAACATCTACAATGCCTTATCACTTCGTGTTATACCCATCACATTGCATAGCCCCCCCCCCCCCACCAAGATCTCACCAATTTTAACTCCCCGACTCACGCACACAGTAGATTAAAAACAGTGACATAAATATTGCAATATATATATATATAAAAAAACAGTAACGATCCATTTACGCTATAGTAACGTTTACATGTACAGTGATGCAGTGAAAGGGTCCATGTCACATTGGAAGTCCATGGTTTTGTTTTTTTTCTACTTTTTTCTACATTGTCCTTACTCTTAATCTCTTAAAGGGGCATTAAAGCCAAAATTAATAAAAACTTGCAAACGTCATTTATCTAACCCATCACATGATAACAAAATTTCTAACATAAGTTGCTAGTTTTGGAGTAACTAACCAAGAACTAGCAGGAATTTTCAGATGTATTTAATTTCTGTCTTAATACCCACTTTTCTGTGATGGCTACACGTCTTTGCACGTCAAAACATGGTACTCTTATTACAGTATTCTTGTGGTGACACGTGACTCATGTAGTAACAGCTGTAAACAGGAAAGTGTGGTGTATTTAAATGCCCTGAGCTGTATACCACTGGTTCATGTATATGAACAGGCGCCTGTATGGAAATGTAGTGTAATATTATGTGCAAGTGTAGAAGTGCCTAGTTTTGTTTTATTCAGAAGTTTGTTAGTTTATATCTTTTTGCTAGTTTCATACCTGTATATTGTTATTTTCTTGGAAACGGACTGCAAATGGCTAATGCAAACTCAAACTTAAACCCATTTTAGCAGATTGCACCTTCAAAAATGTAAGTAAAAACCACTTGATGGAAAAATACATATTTTTAGTGTAAGAGGAGAGTTAAGAAAGCTGTCCTTTCATTTGCTTTTAAGAGGCATGCACACAGGAAGCGATCAGTGACAGGAAACCATGCAACGTCAGTGAAAACCAGCAAAATGGTATGGCTATAAAAATGTAAATACAGTCGAATAGCTATGTACGTTATTTTCACTACATTTATTTTGTTTATTCGTTTATTTTACTCTTTCTTTGGTTGTAAACATTTTAGTGTGGTTACTTGTTCAAAATGAAAGGAAATGATGAGTGGAAGTTGTAGAATAAAGATGATGCCGAGACTGTTTACGATGTTGCTCCTTTTGTGCACTGCTTGTAGAAGTAATGTACACGTGACTTTATTTATATAATTAGATTTTAAAATAAAGGGAAATGAGAGGTGAGAGCTTCCAGGTGATGCAATTTGAGCGACAAATCCAATCAGAACGTCAGGATTCCATTGGTTGACAGATGCCGTGTGGACACATAGCTGTACGTTATATGTTGTAGTATATGTACTGTTGTAGGTTTTCTGTCGGTATTCGCGATACTATAAATATTGTATTGAAACATATTCAGAGCAGCAGCCGATAGCTGTGTGGTGTGTGTGCTCGGGAAGAGTAGGGGTGAGCAATATGCACACTAGGTTTTTTTTTAAGGATACACAGTCACGGTGGATGATTTATAGGTTTGCTCACAAGCTTCCAGGTGTCACATTCAAAAAACCTGCCTGCTGGTGCTCTGTGTGATATATCTGCGTACATCACTTTGACTTTTCTTATTTAAAACTTTGTAAAAAATAAATACAAAAAAAAAATAAAAAATCATAGATTTGATAATTGCAGTATTGATCTTGCTTTAGTGGATCACCTAGCCCTGACATATGGACACGGCGCTGGGATATTTGGTGAAGTATCTGACATTGCACAGAGAACAGTTATAAATAACTGAAGCCAGCGTGTGTAAATGCACACCGATAGATTTGTCAGTTCTCGGAAATCCTGCGGCGGCTGTGATTTTCTGCAGCGAGGCAATTCCACAGTAATAAAATCTATCAGGGGAATGAATTTAATCTCCCCTCTTCCCTTCTGCAGCCCCTCTCCCTCCTCCTCCTCCTCCCCCTCCTCACCGGTGGTGATAAATGAGTCAATTATCGGCAGTCGTGCGCCCCTCCAGAAGGGGAGCGGATGTGCCGTTATTACCTGTTGCCACGTGCTAATGTCGCAGTATTAATCATATTCTAATTTTCCCAGGCCCTTTCACTCGGCATGCATAAATCTACCGCTCGCAGTTAAGTCAGGGAGCCACTGAAAAACTGAGGTCTGTGTGTGTGGGTGGGGGAGTGAGCGGGGGGAGGTCTTAGAGGACACTGATGAGATGTCACCTGGTGTAGATATTGCTGCACCCCGAGGTTTGGGGGGTCATATGGCTCGTCAAACAGAATGACAGAATGACTTTGCTTGTTTTTAGGGGTTTTTTTTTTACTGTCTCGGGACTTGTGGATCAAGGGCACCTTATAGCACACACACACACACACACACACAGAGTCTGGTCTGGTGTGTGAGGTGCCTTTCATCAAGCCCTGAGGCTGTAAAATCCCTTAAAAAGAGTGTGTGTGTGTGTGCACGCGCGCATACTGGTATTGGAGAAGTTATGAATTTTTGGCACATGACGAAAATATTCTAAAGCATTATAAGAACCTGTATAAGAGAATTTTGTCTTTGTTTAATTGTAACATTTTATTTTAGAAATTATATTTTTGTCATGTTTTGTCTTTAAAGTTTTAATCATGGAATCAGTAAATAAAAAGCTTTAAAGGTGCATATTCGCTTGAGCTACATCATCCATTATCAGTTCACTTTGCCTGAACGTAACACTTTCCTGGTGAAACCACCCCAACTCATAAGCTTAGTGTCTCTAAAATACACTCCTTTTTTGCTTCTGTCTTTTTTTTTTATTTTTTTTAAATTATTTTTGATACAATAACAAGACCGCATGAAATAAAAATAGTACATGAAGATATCGACGTTTACTAATATAGCGCCCAGTGCAGGGCTCATTAACCCTCGCGGACAGGAGTAAGCAAATGGTTTCAGAAAGACCGTATATTGGCAAGAGGTTCCGCTGTATGTAGTATTTATTTAATATTCCTGGGAAGTGAATGGGCCCCTTTAAGCTAGCTGCCCTCTCATGTAGATTATGAGCACGCCATAACGACTGGTTCTGGGTTGGTTCGACTGAATTCACGGTAGCTGCTAATTAAGTCACTGAGAACATGAAGAGGAAATCCGTTGATAAGTGTCACTTCTGTTTACACGTGAAGGGTGTGAGGTTGTTTGCACCCGTGTGTTTTTTGGTTGTTGTTATTTTTTGTACATATGGGTGGGTGTGTGATGGAGAAACCTACTACAGAGTGTTAAAATAACTATATTGTTAGCCGGTGACATGTGAGCGGGGGGTAATTGATTTGACCCGTATCTCTGTGTTCCTCTACAGCCTGAAGCTCGAGTGTGAGAAGCTGGCGACGGAGAAGACAGAAATTCAGAGACACTATGTGATGGTAAGAGATGCACATGCCGACGATAAAAATATAAATATATTCCAGATATCGATAACTTTCTAGTTAAAGAGGGTACATTCTGAGTAAACTCTAGAGAGTGCTGTATGGGAAAGTCCCAGCAGAGCAGACGTGTTTGAGATACCCAGACCAGGCCTTCTGTTACCGCCACGCATCATGCCACGATCAAAGCAATGCTGTTTTTCTGAAATGCTCAGCTGCCTTATGATTGGCTGATGAGATGAGATAACTGCATGGATGTACAGATGTCCCTACTAAAGTGGATGCGTGCGTAAATATAAAAAAATAAGATTGGCGTATTCGCCATCTCAGTAGGTGCGGCCTGTTATTTGTGGTTAACCCCGGACTGAAATGCAGGGATGTTTATTTGACAGACCGAGATCATGTTTTACATTTTAACTGTAATTGCAGTATGTTATGATCGTTTTATTTTGATTACTTTTTTTATTGTGTGGGATTTATAAAGGTGGTTATCAGGGTGGGGAAATAAAAACCAGGTTATTGTTACAGCATGCTGTGGACGTTCTGCTCAGAAACATACAAAGCAACCACACTTACACACACACACAACACACAGGCTCTGACAGCATGGGGTTTTGCATCAGATGGCTTGTGCATGATAGTAAACACACACACACACACAGTTCACGGTGGCCCAGTCCAACAAAGATCTGCATATAAACTCCAGCATTTTTTAATTCCGCCTCTCTCTCCTCTATCCATCTCGTGTGCCCTCCACTCACTCACTCCTCTCTCTCTCTCTCTCTCTCTCTCTCTCTCTCTCTCTCTGTGTTTTTTTGGGCTCATTTTTGGAGATGTGGCGTTTCCTAGCAACGGTGTTGGATGCAGGGGCGTATGACAGACAGCTGTCACACGGCTTCTTTTATTGCCTGAGCTCATTTTCTCCCCTCTCGCTGCCTTATATAAAAACGCTTCCCTGGCCCACGCTAACTCTGTGTGTAACAGCCACCTGACCAAACTGATGCTAATTCTGTACACGTCTATCCTCCTCACACACATACACACATGCACGCGCGCAATGTTACCGTCCCCTGGTGTCCTGATTCTCAGTCAGAGCCGTTCGCGACACTTAAAGTCCGGGTCAATCATTCTGCTCTTCTGGCAGCTGTCAGTTAAATATCTGTTCAGAGTTGAAACTCCACAGACAGGAGAAAAATGACCAGGAATAATCAGCCAATCAGGACAAACCGGTGATTTTATTTGCCTGCTAATCATGTTGCCTGTCAGGTCCGATCTTACTGTTGTATGTTAAGTGTAGAACGATTGATTTAACGGATTCCCTTTTCCTTTTCAGTACTACGAAATGTCCTACGGCTTGAACATAGAGATGCATAAACAGGTAAGATTGACTGCATGGTTTTATTTATTGCGACTAAATCTCTGAATGCATGCGCTTTAAAGCAAGATTACACTAGAAGTACGATAGAAAAGCAAGTGACATGAAAGGCAATTCACAGCTGTCGCTTTTCGTTCGCAAAATGTTACGCCGTTTCGTGGCGTATCGTTTTCATCGCCCGGTTCATGAACTCATCGCAAACTTTTTTAAACATGTTTGAAATTTCCACAAACGGCGCAAAACCAGGTTCTGACGCGGAGTAGTCTCGAATTCTTCTCAAACAGTCTGCTTGTCCTGAGAAGTCCGCAAAATTGATGTTTTGCTCGCTAATTTTTAGCGTTTTTTGTTTGCATGGAAAAGTGACAAGTCGGAGACTTCCATGTGGGAAGTTTGAGACTCGCTGGCATCCGCCATATTCCGTATTTTTTGTTATCCTATGGTGTAGTCGTTCGTGTGCTGGGTTCATGATCGAGAGGTCATGGGTTCAAATCCTGGTTTGACACCCCCTGTGCTAAGACTCTAAGGCAACGTCTCAACCGCAAGTGTGCCTCTGTCCACCCAGCAGTATAAATGGGTACCTGTTAAAAATATCGGGACGGTAATCTGCAATGGAATAGCATCCCATCCAGGAGAAGTTGAACTCCTAGCCGCTTCACGCTACGGAAACCGGGATGAGCTCCGTAGGCTCAGGAGTTAAAGCCCAACAGACTTTAGCTTTAGGAGGCTGTTTTGTTTCATTTTAAAATGGCTGTTTTTAAATTGCTATATGAACAGTACCACTCAGATCAGTTCACGGTGACCCACTCTACACTTACACTAACAATCGATTTATTTCACTGTAGAATTTTAAAGTTATTGCTCTTCAAATGACAAGATCTGTTCATATGATTGTTCCAGGAGGCTCTTTTTAATCCATTATAAAACATTTCAAACCAGCTGGTTCCTCCGCGCCAGCTAAATGTTTGTAATGCAGTGATCACATAACTTTTCCTTATAAAAATCTATATCCACTTTTCCACAATGAGTGGAACGCAAACATTTCTTTGAATCGATTCTGTAGGCAGCATATTCTTTGCGTATTTGCATGAGTTTCTTTTGGGTACTCCGGTGTCCTCCCATAGTCCAAAGATCTGTGCAGTTAGGCTAATTGGCTGCTCCAGATTGCTCGTAGGTGTGGGTGTGCGAATGGTTGTGTGTTGTCCTGCGATGGTCTACTAAATTGTTCAGGATTTAAGTGGTTTGGTACGGAGCCCCTAAAGGGACATTTGGGAGGGGGGGATGAAAGTATCGCATGCGCACATGAAACATTAGGTACGCGATAGTTTCTCGTGCTCGCAAGATACTTTCTCGTGCTGACTAGACACAACCCCCCCAAACCCCCCATGTCCATTTAGCGGCTCCGTATTCGGCAAAGGAATTAATGGATGAAAAATGTGCTTGGCCCCTAGTCAAGATACCATTTCTTTATTTATAAGGCTGCAAGTTTAGCACCACAAGTCGTCATGTATTCGTCTAAAGCTACAGTATATTGAATTGTTTGGTGTCTCTATGTGCATGCAGACCGTGATGTTCTGTCCTGTTCGCTATACAAATGGACAAAGCTGAACAGTCACTGCATGGGATGTGGATATCACACCACCACCGTGTCTGAATCAGTGAATCCTTGCTCGAGTAATCGACTTTAATCAGTCGGCCAGTTAATTGAGCTAATTAATATAATTTTGGCATCTAATCATGCCTGAGCTTAAGCGGTTGATTAGGCATGTAAATCGGCATTTCCGACACAGCCACAACAACAAAACCAAACACACGTCTGTAGTCTGCTCAACTATACAGGGGCACCTCACAGGACGGGCGTCCCTTTATACGAGGAACTTATGAGTCTATGAGTATTTCCTGCACCGAAAGACGGGGAATGTCTCAACACGAGGACGAGTAAGCAAAACAAAGAATCACTAGTCGTTCACGTGATCACGCAACATTGCGTCATCTCAGTGGCTGCGGAATGCTGGGCGTAAGCATCTCTTGCGAGTTTGTTAGCTTTGTGCTTCTTGGTGGTGATTACACTGAAAGCTGTGTTACCATGACAATAAAAGGGATATTAGAAAGAAGGACAGTAGTGGAAAGAAACACAAAGGTAACATAACTGTCGAATTGAAGAAAGAGATGATCGATATACCATGCTACCATATGCTACTGATGCCAGCACAAGAGCGCCCCCACCTAAAAGACCAGACATTCTCATGGAAGGAGATTCTCCTTCCAAAATCCATCCTCCTCCTCCTCCTCCTCCTCCTCCTCATGTCACTTATGCCAGACTGCTATCCTCCGTACTGGAGGGTAGAAACTAATACGCTCTTCCCCGGAGACAACCATCCAGCTACATCTTGGAGAACTGTTGCTCTTGTATCGTTACAGGGAGGTATAACACTGAGAAAAGAGCGATCCAGCCTCTTTCACATATGAGCTTGGAAACGCCCACGATCGGTGTCACTGTAATTGACAGGGGAGAGCATTTATGCCATTCCTCCCTCACAGAGCATAACCAATTTTGCTTTCTGCCCCTGGCGATGGATGGCTCTGGCATTGGAACGTGTGGTATCGAGGGCTGACAGCAACAAGTGGATATCTTATAACTATGAAAAGTGGAGTTATCCACTTGTTGCTGTCAGCCCTCAAAATCCTGGTGATGCGGAGAACACTTTGCTGTAGTGCCAGTCGTGTGAGTATTTTTAGCTGTCCTGATATAGTCACCAGCTCCATTCTATGAGTAAAAAAAAAGCAGATTGGGTAATATATTCATTCATTTTCTGAACAGCTTTATCTCATTAGAGTCGCAGGTAGGCTGGATCTCATCTCAAGCGGCCCTGGGGTGGAAGCGGGGCACACTCTGGACAGCTTGCCAGTCCATCACAAGGCCACCACACACAACATAGTATATTATTATTCATTTACATGGTGTGATCAGACGTTAAACGGATTATTGATCCAAAAGTTACTGAAAATGAAAATAGCGCCAAATTTCGGTCAAAATATCCAAAATTTAAGGGCTCTGGGGGACCAATCAGGCTTATTTTCAACGCCTTAATTATATTCTGGGTTATTTTTTCCATCAAACCTAAAATAACGCTCACTGTCTGTCTGTCTGTCTGTCTGTCTATCTATCTATCTATCTATCTATCTATCTATCTATCTATCTGTCTATCTATCTATCTATCTATCTATCTATCTAT
>JBCNYG010000002.1:26486888-26498263 GCA_039654305.1 Porochilus rendahli | reverse complement strand
TGCCTGCACCCTCCTCTTCGTCTCTGTTCCAGCCTCCCCATTGCTCTGAACTGTTGACCCTAAATACTTAAAGTCCTGCACCTTCTTCACCTCTACTCCTCGCAGCCTCACTGTTTCATGTGTCTCCCGTTCGTAAACCTTGTAAACCTTATAAATCTTGATTTGGTGTGCTGTGTTTGCTTAGGTACCCGTGTAGTACGTGCTTAAACCATTATCACCGTAGGCTGGTGTATGTCGCTAAAATGAATATTCCCTTCAACGTACTGCCTCCGGGACGATTCAGTGACATCCAACTTGCCTTCGGTGCTTAATTATCAATCCATCTTGTAGCCCAAAACCAAAGAAGAAAACCGTGATGCTCTGGCTGGTTGATCAAAATGACTTTAGAATAGAATTATGCTAACGTGTGTTTGTTTTTTTCATGAATCTGCACCAGAGGGCCCCAGCCCTGTTCCCGGAGATCTCGGCCCCTCAAGACTCCAGTAATCATGACCACCTGACCATTTAATCGTTGGCTTAAGAAGTTCTTGATCAGTGAACGAGGCGTGTTAAGATTTTGGTTGTAGAGTAAAGCTGTAGGACGGTACGAGTGGATCTTCAGGAGCCGGGTGAGCGACCACTGATCTGAACTTTAACAGTGAGACATACATCCAAAACACAAAGTACATACAGTGCACTTACATACAAGAGGATCGGGCTGGACAAGAGGAGAAAAGGGCATTGTGAAATGACAGCGGTTCCAGAATGAGTAGCTACGTCGTCCCGAGGCGAAAAGATATTCGAGAGGTAACGAGTGTAACCTATTGATCGTGTAATTATATAACCAATTATTAATGACACACAGCCACAAGTGGGAAAGAGGCCTCTTAGTGGCCAGATAATTCTGACCAAACGTGTGTTTAGGTGCTTGTATGTGAAATAACTTGAAAATGCACAAATGTTTCACACCGTAGTCATTCGTTCAAGTGCTTCTACAAAATCTGCATCATTATAAGCCCAACAAACATTAGTGCATTAAGCCCAACAAACATACAGCCATTACTTTATCCAGTACATCACTGTAACTCAATCCAAACACGGAGCGATGCTAAGGAAGAAAGCCTGAAGCTTAAAGGGAGAAACTCACGGCTTGCCCCCGCTGGAGCCAGGCAGAGAGGAGGACAGCCCTGAGGGCCTGAGGTGAGAGCGCGATTCATACGCCACCTACGGGAGGTAAACAACAAAATTAAGTGACTTTTGCTCTACTCACTGTTAATGAATGTCAAAGTCATATGATAATGTCCGTTCGAAGAAACGCTTCACTGGCACTCGGTTAACACTGCAAGCTAATGATCCATGCGCGCGCGCGTGTGTGTGTATTTACCATGGGGCTGCGTGTGTAGGCACTAGCTGCAGTACTGATCTGGGGTGAGAGTGTGATTGAGCCACCGAAGCTGCCCGGACTGGCCAGTTCTCCATTCAGTCCGGTGTGAGACACGACACCAAAATGAGCTGGGTAAGACGCTGACGTCATGGCGAGAGGACTGCGCAAAGCTGCTAAAAAAAAAAAAAAAAGACATACTTGTTAGAAGCGCATTAAATCCTATTTTAAACAGTACATTGCTTAGGTGCTCAGGAATTCAAACGAAGAGCAATATGAGACTGGACCAGCTGTGCGTTACCCATAGGATCTGCTGAGGACACCGGCTTGGTGACCAGCCGTAGACAGGAAGTGCTGGGTCCAGGGGTGAGGGCCTCGCGGTGTGAGGGAGAACTACTGCCTGACTTCGAGGATGGTGACTGACATTTCTCTGACTGCGGAAAAGCAAAGAAATCCTACCTTCAGTCATCACCGATTAAAGGCACAGATATGTAACATAAAAGTCACATGACTTGAATGAAACGTACAAATGTTTAATGGGGCACAAAACAGGAAAGAAATTATAGGAATCTGTTTCATATTAAGCACGTCCGCCTCACAGCAAGGAGGTCTTGGGTTCGATTCCCGGGTTTCCTCTGGGTACTCCAGTTTCCTCCTACCGTCCCAAAAAAACATGCACAGTAGGCTAACTGGCTGTTTCAAATTGCCTCTAGGTGTGAGACTCCCCACGACCCTAATTAGGATTAAGTGCCTTAAAAAATGAATGATGAATGAATTTCATTGCATTATATTAAACACTGTCATGGTTTTTTTTTTTTTTTACTTCCCAGCTGACTTCGGGTGAGAATCGGGATACACCCCGAATAGATCGTCAGTATATTTCACCGCTAACACACGCACAAACACCACTCACATTCACACCTATGGGCATTTTAGAGTAGCCAATTCACCTAACAGGGTTGTACGGTGGAGTAGTGGTTACTCCACACATCCCCCAGCAAGAGGGTTCTGGGTTTGAGCCCCTTGTGTGTTTCTCGGTAGAGTTCGCATGATTGCATGGGCTTCATTCGGGTACTTAGTTTTCCTTCCACTGTCCAAAGAGATGCACATTAGGCTAATGCTCCTAAATGGTTGTGTATGGTTGTGTGTGTGTGTGTGTGTGTGTGTGTGTGTGTGTGTGTATTAGCCCTTCGATGGTCTGTCAAACCGTTCATGGTGTAATCAGCCTCGCCTAGTGCCGACTGAGTATGAGCTCCGGCCTCAGTGAGTGAGACCTAATCTGCATGTCTTTGGACTGTGGGAGGAAACCAGAGTACTTGGAGGAAACCCAGGCAGGCATGGAAAGAGCACGTAAACCCCAAACATAGAAGTCGCAGTCAAGTGCGCGATTCAGCCTGAGAAGCTTCTTGCTGTAAAGTGACAGCGCTAAGCGCTAAGGGGTCGCGGTGGCGTGTGTCCAACACCAGTGCCTTCTAGAAACGACCGAAAGAGTAGTGAATGAAGAGTAGTACTGAATGAGGTGAATTGGTTATACCAGACTCTACCTGTGCCAGGTCCTTGCTCTTGCCTGGAGCGGGGCTGTGATCTGGGGGTGAGGGGGCAGGGGGGAGACTTGGGGATCTGGGGAGCTCCTTTCTCAGCGTGGGCGCTCTGTCTAAGCCGTTTCCGTGAGGAGAGTGAGGGGTACTGCCCACGGGAGAGGAAGGGTCCTGCAGGAAAACGGATGAGAGAAGCATAGACAGGGAGTGAGAAAAATGTAATTAGAAAACGCAAAGGTAGGCAGTATTAATAAATCCAATCAATTCCGTTCCCAGCATACAATTGATTTTTATTCTGCTATAACATGGACACCTACGGTACACAGTCTCAAATATGATTATGAATTTTAATAGCTTCATCATCTCTCTCTCTCCATCGCTCATTCTTTATCTCATTCTCTCCTCCCCTTTCTGTCGCCCTTTCGCAGCTCTCTGATGTTTATCTATTATGCAAGACTGCAGAACGCTCACGCGGGGAGAGCTTGTGGATATTGTTTTGTGTCTGTAAGGCAAATTATGGGGAGGAAACATATTTCGATCTGCCACATGAGGAATTTCAATGGCGGGAATATTGTGGAGGAATGGGGAGCTTATACTAAACTAATAACACAGCCTTTGCTAAGCGATGAAGAGAATACACCATGGCCTCGTTTGCACGCAGAGTTAAAAAAAACGAGGAAAAAAAACAGCTCTGTGCTGGAAGACAGTAAAGTGTGTTTAATCATAACAAAGTGTCCTATTTATCAAGCTTTAGGGAACAGACTAAATTGTAGTTGTACTTATAAGGGGGCGAAAAAAAGAAAGTAGGAAAAATGCCTTGTATGTAAAATGTATATTAGCCACTGACTATAATGGGCAAAAAAAATTGTACGTTTTGCAGGTGCACGTCCACCCCCTCATTTTGTTCCTTTTATGAAGCACACCGACTACTCGAACCTTCATACAAATGCTGTATATGCATATTTCCCGCTAGCTCAAATGTTTTCACGGTTAGTATTCAGTATCTGTAGCATGTGTGTATTAACACTGTATTTTATATTGAGATAAAACCTAATATAATTCAACTGTTTCATCACATAAAATAAATAAATAACCGAGTGTGTGCTCTATGCACTGTCGGTGTTAATATTCCTGCTTAGTCGTCAACCCCCCCCCCAACCCCTTCTGGAGTAAACACAGTGGTATCTTTATGACGTTTCTATTGTTCTGTTAGCATTTTAGCAGCCACGCAACAGTCAGTAGTATTATTAAGTTCACATGTCTTTGTCGTTAGTCATCATTTACAAGACAACTACAGGCCCATAGGCGTTCAGTGGAGTCCTGACCAGTCAAGAAGAACAGAAAGAGTTCTTGTTGCAAGTCGTGGGGAAACAGCGCCGTGACTTTACAAACCGTAACAAATCCATCGTGACTGCACTCACTAATTTGCGGACAATTAATTCAGATTAATTTTGGGTCATTCTTTGTGTTAATCTTATTGTGTTGACTTGTGAAGTAACTGCTGGCTCTGAACTGTTAGAGTCTTTGGTTTTGATGGGTATGATTTCTGCAAAATTCTGAATTTTTTTTTATGTTACAATTTAACATATATAACAAATTTATGCTCACATCAGAATTTTTCAGAACATTACACATTGTATAACTTTGGAACTCTTGCGCTACCATACCAAATTTTTGAGTGGCATCCCAATATATATATATATATATATATGAAGGTCCGGGGTTGTTGAATACATGTTCTCCCTGTTCTTGTGTAGGTTTCCTCCATGTACTCTGGTTTCCTCCCACAGTCCAACGACATGCACATCAGGCTGTTCCGAATTGACCCTGACCCTGTTCATGTATTCTCAGCCTTGATTCTAGAAGTGTAAGCTTCACTGCAGATATCTGTGAGACTTGTTTCTGTACACAGAAAGACCGTATACCGTAGAACGAGAGGGGGACTCGTCGAGTGAAAGGAACCTCTGCCAGACACAAATGGATTACGGTGACAAGTGCACTGATTAACCAGAAAAATCTGCCTGAAGCCGCATTCACACAGGAAGCGACGAGCAACATCCAGCCATGCAATCAATTATTGCCAGCGAAACGAGCACCAAGCGCAATTTTCTCAAGCAGCGTGAAATGGGCGGGTGCAGCGTTCGACTGAGCTGAACTTTCACATTGATGCCCCAAACATTTCCCTATTAGCTCCCATAGACCATGTAAAGTCGGCGATTTCTCAAGCAGTTCAGCAACACAGTGATTCGCACGTCGCTCGTCCCTTCCTGCGTGAATGCAGATTAAGGCTGCAGGTTTTTATTATACATTGCCATAGATATAATGAAATGTCTCCCCCTTGTGGGTGTCTGATGAACACATTATTTGCAATGTACAATAATGTGAAATTTGTAATGTACCCCACCATACTTGGTAAACAATTTCGGAAAAATCTGTGCACGACTTATTGAGTTATATTGCACAGAAAAAAACAAACAAACTAACAAACAGAGCAAAACAGGAGAAAACATAACCAACCCCTTGGCAGGGGTAATAGAAATTTATTAAAATTACAAATAAGGATGCACCTCATTAGAGACGTCTACCACAAGATTGTCTTCACTCTTTTCCCCATCGCTGTCCTAAGACAACAAGATGAAAAATGTTAGCACACACACACACACACACACTCACACACACACAGCATTTCACTGTGCAAAAGTAAAACACTGCTATTGCTTGTAAGGAAAACACTGCAGTATACAGAGCCTGCCTTGCACACTGCCAGAAAGTATAGGTGTAATTTGTGCGCATGTATTAAAGTCATCGTGGATAACTTTAGTGGCAGTGAAGCATTGTGTTGCGAGTCAGTCAAGTTCAAGTCTAAGTCAAGTTGTGAGCAAAACAAGTGCAGCTCATATCCTCATATCACACTCTGACCTTCTTTTCCAGGTACAGATTCAAACTGCTGCATTCTGAATTAGTTCTAGAGAAAGACAGCAGTGCAGCCATGACCAGGGTGCAATAACCCAATCTTAGAACTATGAGCGATAAGAATGTACTGTGTAGTTTTAACGTGGCAGCATAGTGGCAGGAAGTTAGCAAGTCTGCCTGACAGTAAGAAGGTAGTGGGTTCGAGTCCCAGGCTTGGTGAGAGCATTTCATATGGAGCTTGCATGTTCTTCCCCATGCTTGTGTGGGCTTCCTCAGGGTACTTTGGTTTCCTCCCAACGTCCAGAGACATGCACATCGGGCTAATTAGCTAGTTCAAATTGCCCCTAGGTGTGAGAATGTGTGTAAGTGGTTGTGTGGGTGTTGGCCCTGTGATGGATTGGCGAGCTGTCCAGGGTGCATCCCGCCTTCACAGAGTCGGTTGGGATAGGCTCCAGCCTCCCCGCCACCCTAGCAGGATTAAGCGGTTTGATGATAGCATCTTAACCCAGCACGACCTTGTTTATCCCAGCTGTGTTTTTAATCGTGTCCATTAAAATGCGCAGGAGTCTCAAACTCCACTCTTAAATCCACTGATACTAAAACGGAAAAGGGTTCACAATCTGCAGCTTGCAGTAGGCTGCTGGTTACTTTAGCCAAAACTGATTGTATAATACGGTGCTTCTGAAACCCAGACGGGCGACACGGCATAGTAGTTAGCACGTCCGCCTCACAGCAAGAAGGTCCTGGTTTGGAGCCTTGGGCTCAGCAAGGGTGTTTTTGTGTGGATGTCCATCCCTTGGATCCATGGGTTTCCTCTGGGTCCTCCGGTCTCCTCCCACAATCCAAAGACATGCACTTTAGGCTAATTGGCTGTTCCAGATTGTCCCTAGGCGTGAGTGGCTGTGTGTTGCCATGCAATGGACTGGCGAGTCTCAAGCCTATCTCAGCCTTCTCCCATTGTTGGCTGAGATAGGCTCGAGACTTCCCATGACTCTGGTCGAAATAAGCAGTTCTGCAAATGAGTGAGTGAGTGTGTGAAAGCCAGACTGAAATATAATGTTTGGTGGAACATAGACAAGAGGACAGCCAATGGGAAACAGTGCTCGGAACAACGGATTAAACGGTGATTTGAGTTTCTTAACAAGAGGCCAAATAAACGCAAAGCTTGCCGACATCTCCCAACCTATGATTAGTGAAAGCTTCCGAGTAACACCCAGTCCTTCCAAAGAAAGAGTAAATGGTGCTGACTGAAGAACGGAGGTGATTGGTCTAGAGGACAGGATCAACGTATAGAGCCTGTTAACCCCAAAAGGACTAAACTCATTAAGACATTCTTGGATAATGGCACCTCCTGGGTTATTATCATTAGAGTGTGGTGTAGTACATAATGGCCGGCTGGCAGCCTTTAGCCTTTTTGTATCTAATTGCTGCTGAGGTCTGGAGGAATTTGAGAATCATAAATGGGGACGATCATTTGTTCATTAGACACGATGTTAAATAAAAACCTGATATTCTTATACTGCTTCTAACAAGTCTGTAAAGTAATCTGTTCTTGCTAAGATGACGGTTTGACCGTAGCTACCCCCGCCCTCCCGCACAAACACACACCTCACCCCCCACCACACACACACACACACACACACACACACTCTTTAGCCCCTCTATTGGCCTCTGAGTCAAGCTCCATCTATCACACGGTACACTACACACAGTCCGGTGGATTATCTGTCACTGCTGCAGCCGTGAGTGCTGCACGTAAACATTTATTATGTACCCAGAATCCCACACCAGAATTTGTTCGTATCTGATATCTGATAAACACTGATCAGACACAGCTTCTTTTAAGGTGGGATCATGTATGAGTCAAACCCAGGACGTGTTGAGCAATGCCAGTAAAGAACATCCCAGAATGGACTCAAACCGTGTCCTCAAATCATTTCTAATTTCAAAAAGACCACTGAAATTCGACGCCATGATCACATTGTCTGCAGGCAAAAAAAATTTCATAAAATTCTCCAATACTTCTGTAAGAGCCAGAAGATTCTAGAGTCATACTGAATATACTTCCTGAATACATATCGCAAGCATGGGGGCACGGTGGTTAGCACATCCACCTCTGATGAGTATACTGAAGATGCTTTTTGAGATATCTATCATTTTATCATTTCTGTACTGGCTGAACTTTGCTTTAAATTCTGTCTTAATTAGCACAAAGTAGCAACAACCTATATACTGAACTACAGAAAGCTCACTAAGGATTGTTTTTAAAGATTTCATCATTGCTTAACAACAATTTAAAAACATTATATCATGTAACAATTACTGACAGGATCAACAATCTTCCACCAGTTTCACTTCCTGGCACCATTCGTTTTTGTCTTGATTACAGGAGGTGAATGCAAAAACACAATTCCAGTTTCCTGTTGCTAAAAGGTCTGGTACGTGTTAGTGACAAATGACCCAGATGCTCCCCGAATAAGGTTAAATTACAATATTATTTGCTGAGGGTGAGGTTGATGTCACCGAATAGCCCACCAGACTCAACGTTCCTGAGGCAATATACTTTAGTGTATACTACAACTAACATCTAATCGAATTTAATTATTCCTTTTTACTTTCTGAATTGATTCAAGCATTCTCCTGAGTTTCAGACGTGGACAATGTCTACTTGCATATACTACACAGGAATGGTGCGATCTGATTGGTCCTCTATTTCGGCATTAAAAGTTATTATTATTTATTCAAAGGGTATTTGATCGTTTCTGATTGGGGCAAATTATTGCATCGTTGCCATCGGATAAGTTAAATGATTATTGCGTGATATTGGATTGGATTGCGTGATATAACTAAATTCTAGAATGTGTATGATATGGAGAATTACTTGGTCTCAGAGGACGTTATCCGCTGAGGCCAAAGGCCATGAAATTCCCTGTATTAGGCTTCGCCTCATTCAATAATAAGGTAATATCCCAAGTGGATAATATTAAAATCAAAGCCTAAAATTGAAGGTGTTATTATTATCATCACTATTATCATTATTATTTAAAATAGATAAATAAGCCATAAAAATCTTGTTTAGTTTGTTTTTCTCGTGCTTACACATGGCAACCAGTTAGGTTAGAAGAGATTCTTATCCCTTAGCCGCATATGATGGCTTTTTTCCAGAAATCTGTTCATCAGAGCAGGCCGATAAAGTCGCTTCTGGAGGAAAAATGTGTAATATTGAAAATAAAAAGTTTGATTTCAAAATTGCTTTCCGTGCAGCAAGTGTACAATTAACAGATCAACAGGGCGGCTAAGTTAGAATGCTAGCCTGATGCTAACTTTAAGCAGCTGGGATAAAATAAAATAAAATAAAAGTTTTACCCATCAAAATAGTTTCATTCCAAACTTTTTTGCTTTTTTGGAATAACTCTACTGTAGAATTAATGGAGGAACCGGCCAGCTAGTTTAGCTTGCAGCCGATCGCAGGGGCAGCTCCGAGCATGATGTCATGACTGTGCGAAGGGACTTACATAATGCGACGGGCCATCTTTATCGTCACAGCGCCTCCTCTTGGCGTCATTGCTGGTGTGAGAGGGGAAGACTCCCGAGGGGCCCTGACGCTCCTCTATCGCTTGACTGTCTGTAGATGATACAGACTTACTCTACCGAAGGAGTGAGAGAGAAACCGGATCAACACACACATACTCAGTGGCGACAGCGGCAGACACACACCAGCACTACACACATAATTGCATATTAACAGACAAAGCACACTAATGACAATGTCACATGTCCATACATGGCACGCACTGATGAGACCGTCACACTTGTACGCAAAACCTATTCATCCATCGTTCCCGGTTCCCAGAGCGTACTCTAAATGCACAGTTGGGAATTATTTTGTATAAATGCCAATCTGTATCCTTAACAATTGTATCAGCACAACTGCTAAGGTCTGCGTTTTTTTTTAGTCGCTCTGCAGCTTCCGTGAGCTTTCTGGGCCAAACAGGAAGTGAGCTGGACAAAGATTGGGTGGTGGGGTGGGGGGATGGGGGGTTAATACAGCACAAAGAAGTGCAGTGCTCTCAACAAGCCTTCTGTCTTCTCTCTCTTTCTTTCACACACTCTCCTGCGCTCTCCTCCTCATTCAGCGCCACTAAAACGATGAAGGAGAATTAATTAACAGCCGCTCTTTTATTCCGAGCGCCGCATTCTTTCCTCAGAACACCTTCTATGGGCGGATGATCATCTCTGATTAAAAAAAAACAAATAACAAACAAACAAACAAACAAAAAAAACCCAGAGAGATAAAGAGAACACATTTCTCTCCTCTTCTAAACTGTTCTAACTCTGTTTTCCCAAATGTCTCTCGGCCATTCCTCCATCAGTCTCTCTCTCTCTCTCTCTCTCTCTCTCTCTCTCTCTCTCTTTTTCTCTCTGCTTCTGTTAATGCTGTACGTTCAGTCCACAATCTTTTATACTGACTGTAAATGAGAAACGTGCTGCAGTCTAAGCATTAGCATTCCGTTTTATTGTTCAAAGCACACACTGATGATGAGAACCCATCAAGCGTTGCCAGAGGTCGACCCTGCAATGCTACGATGTGGAACCTCAGCTGTAGAAGCAGGCGCTGATGCTACTTTATGTTTTTAATGCTGTGAAACTCCCTCTCTGTTAGTGACAGTTTACTTTTACTTCCATTTCTATTATAGTTTACACCTGCTTCATTTTATTCTGAAATATCATAAGAAACATTTCATCCTAATTAAAAATGGTGCCTGAATGGGATAATCATGATGATGATGATGATGATGATGATGATGATTATAATTATATTTATTGTCAGTTGGTTCTAATCATTTCTATTATTATTGCTGTTAGATCACTCAGCTAAGGATCCGTTGCTGTGCTGGGTTTGGTTTGGCTGGGAGGATTTGCAGAGTCTTTTTCTGAAAATATTCCATATTTTGGGACGTTTATTATAAGCAGAAACACACACACACACACACACACACACACACACACACAAACAACACATGTTTATTACTCACCCTGCTGGGTGCACCCTCTGAGAGCAGAGAAAGACAGATTGAGAAAGAGAGCGAGAGAGTGAGAGAGTGAGAGAGAGTGAGAGGTAGTGAGAGAGAGAGAGGAGACATGGAGGAGTACACAAAGAGAGAACGAAAGGAAGTGAGGGGATTGACGTCACCCTGGATAATAATAACAACACTCAGAGTAAATCAAGGTCAGAGTAAAAACTCTGTCCAGCTATAAAAATATATCTATTGTACTGATGTCCTCTCCGCATCCCCTACTGCACACAGTTTATGTTCATCAGCAGGGGCAATGTTGAGTCTTCTCACCAGAACATTGTTACATCACACACACACATCTCTCTCTCTCGCTCTCTCTCTCTCATATACACACTCTCTCATATACACACTCTCTCTCTCTCACACACATTCTTTTTATGCACTCTTTTATGCACTCTCTCTCTCTCTCTCTCTCTCTCTCTCACACACACACACACACACACACACACACACACCATATCGTTCATGCACTCTCTCTCTCTCACA
>JBCNYG010000002.1:26440060-26452428 GCA_039654305.1 Porochilus rendahli | reverse complement strand
ATGATACGCATGATATCGCTTACACGTGGGGGATATAAGACCACACACACACACACACACACACACACACACACACACACACACACACCAAACACAAACACCCACATATAGCCTTTCTGATTAATTCATGAAAGCAGGGAGAGTGTGATTGAGTCTGTGAACAGTAGCAATATGGCAGACACACACATGCACGTGCATCCACACACGCACAAATACACATTCCTATTACCTTGGCATCAACACTTACCCAGACTTCAGCTATCTGGCAACAGAACACAGGGAGGGGAAAAAACAGCCATACAGATGTGTTGTGAAACATTAATGGCTCCTGCTGCTGTTCCTCAAGCATCACTGCTGAAGGGCAGCCAAAAACCATGTGCAAGCCCATGGGTGTGTGTGTGTGTGTGTGTGTGTGTGTGTGTGTGTGTGTGTGTGTGCGTGCTTGCGTGCATGCGTGTGTGTGTAAACTTCAGAGCAGGTGGCGGCACAACGGGATTACAGGGTGACAGGGTAGCTTGTGGTGTATGTGCATGCATGCATGTTGTGCTGGCATCATTAATGACCATCGATAGCATTCACTACCTTCTTTTAATTCAACACCTGTGGATTAGCATTTTTCTTTACTCAACATTTGTGGTGCTGTACGTCCTTTATATGCAGGTGACAAATATAATAAACATAAGATCCATAATTGTTACATAAAGAATGAACTACTCTAGTCTTATGGTTACCACACTTAGATGACAGTTCTAAAATACTTAAAATTAAGTTAAACACAATAAGTTTTTTTACACCTCTAATCCAGTTATATTAAGATATAGCAGTTCCACAGTTCCTCCTACAGTGCGCATAACACTTGGGTTGCGTTGCATTTTATCACACTAACATTGCCAATTATTGGAGATATTGCACAGCTGAGTTTTTGGTTTTTTTTTTTTGTACTTAAGTCTTTGAGATTTTGCAATATTTTAAATGATATTTAATTTAAGCAAATAAATATCATTGTTATGGTTTTATGGTATTTCAATATCATATATCACAAATAATCTGCATTTCTTTGAAAACATTGTAAGGCTGTCAACCAACATACAACAGTGCAGTTTTGCTTCACAACGCAAAGCAGTTAAAACTGTGATACACACAACAATAAGAAGAAAATGTTTTTATTCACAACAGAAAAAAGTCATACCAAGTTGCCATATCATACATTTTTACATTGTCTGAAAATCTTTTACAAAACCAAAAAACATTAGAAAATATGATCTGATATGAAATATGACACAACATACATTTAGTTTAAAAAAAAGTTTTGTTTGGTGTTAGTTGGTTAATTCATGTTTATAACTGCCCATGACAGTGAACTCCAGCATCATCATTAAAAAATACATGTAAAAAAAATGAACAAGAACATATCTAAGAAATAATAACAATTAAAAAAAATCTCATGCAGCATTGTAAGAAAGGGCCTGAGTACGCATACTTGTAAAGGTTAATAAGGAAAATGTTTTTAATTAGATCTGATGAACAGTAGAAATAACCGCCTTCGGAAAATTATTCTGGCATGAAAAAGTCACTCACAAATATATTTTGAAAGACAATTACCAAACAGCCATTGTGGACAATCTACACCTGTACAGTTGCCTCCATGACATCAAGAATACAGAGGTATTTTTAAGAGGTTAGGCAAGCTCTTCTGAAAAGAGCATTTAAAAAAGGCAGAAATAATTGCTCCAAAACATCAAATAAGGCCAGTGCATTTGTGCTAAAGGCAAAAGCATTTTGAGGTTCTTCATGAACAGGCTTCAAAAATGCATAGAACAAATGCCTGGCACTGGTACTCCAGGGTATCTTATCCACAGTGGTTCATTAACATAAAACAAAGCTAATGTTTGTAGCAATATTTTATGAACAATTTAATCATTGATTTAATGCAATGGCAAATGCTAATAACTTCAGTTCCTTGTTTTCACTGACCAATCTATATTTAAGTTTTTATGAATCAGGCTTTTAGTTGTTGCTTTTAGCCCAATACTGGTCAAGAGAGCATCAGAGTCTTTGCTGAAATCCAAAGAACCTGTCATTCTGCATGAATCATGCCTAGAACAGCAAGTCTACAGGGACCAGTGATGAATTGAATTGACACTGATACAGTCACAGTAAATGTAAACAAGGACCAGAGCTAACATCCTTTTTTAATTAGATCACACTGAATGATCATGCAATATGAGAAGATTTAATTGTAAATTAAGGTTGGGGTTTTTTTTTGGGGGGGGGGGGTGATCTCAGAGATATTGGGAATATAACCATATGTATATTTAATCTGAGTGAAGAAAGAAAGACAAAGAGAGTGTCAAAATGAACACAAGATGCAAAACATCAATTCTATTCCAATGTGTTCTTATACAGATATAATCTGATGTGTCATGTTCTTTAAACCTTATATTACTCAAGACAACTGAGCCAAAGTTGAAGGGATTTATGTAAGCGTGGGCTCAACCAAGGTTGGCAGTAGTTGACTTAGCACAGTATTACAAACATAGCTCTTTAATAGACATCACAGATTGGCTTGATATGTAAATTAGAAAGTCACACAGTTACTAGAAAGATAACATAAGGCTCCAGAGGTTAGATGATAAAATGCTGAAAGGTGACAGTACAGAAGAAAGGCGTGAGGTCTTGGAAAATGCAATAACATTAGCTTATTGCTTTTCTTTCCTCTTGCCTTTAATTTTCCCACAAAAATGGTATTTTACAGACTGTTTAATCATATAAATACACTATACAATGTAATATAAAATCAATTTCTTCTTAAAAGTAATATGTTAAGGGTTGGCTTAAGTATGCTGGTCAGATCACTAGCACCAATACAAAAAATAATGATTGAAATTATATCACAAAGGCACTTCGTGGTATAGCAGAAAAAACGCTCGGCTGGATGAAGGGTCTTGTTTCAACTCATTAGATGATCCAAAAATATCAGGTTGTTGCTTTTTATTTATTTAGTTAAATCCATTACACAGAGCGAGGCACTATATTACCAGTACCAGTCATTTCTCCAAGATAAGACAATCCTCCTCCATGTATTGTTGAGTGCTGCAGTCTTTGAAGTTTATTCCTTGTCTTTTTTTTGTTCTTCGTATCAGTGAATTGGCTGCTACATTTCATTTTCCTTCCATTCAGACTTGCAAGATTCTTTCTCACTTTTATACCTCGTCATTAATCTAAACTCCTATCCGATCCTATTTTCATACCTCCACCTCACGCGGCCCTTCTTGAATCTCCGATGCTACTCTGATGTCAAAGCAGGTCACCATCATAACACGTGACTTGCATAAGTTGACACAATACTCCAGTTCACTCGTGACTTGCTCTAGTGCCTTCAAATACTCCTGTGACTCCGGGTCCAAGTCTTGGTCCACTTCAACTGAATGAAGCACAATCAATCATAAATTAATGAAGTCAAATTTTCATATGATTTTATTCGAGGGTGATAATTAAATGCAAACTTTAAAACTCACACTCTCCAGTCCACTTTCTGGGATCCATCATCAGTCTGGCTTTGGTGTCTTCCAGTTCTTCCTTAAGAATACCATGTTTAATTCTGAGATCTCTGATCTGTTGCTGCCGCCGCTCAACTTCCTTCAGCTTTGTGTTAAAATACAGCAGACCCTAGAGAAAAAGGTGATTGGAGAGATGAGCAAAACACTTTTACCATTAGGTTAAAGCCACCCGGCATGATCTACATACCTTGTCAACATCCTGAACTGACTGCTGAAAAGAAGAGGATAGATGTTAATGTTTGCTCGAATAGTATTCTTCTAGGTAGAAGCCATATTTGTGCATTTGTGTAGAAAGAGGTTAGGGTTAAAAACTGTTCTTTCCTGCTTCTTTCCTCTCGGTCACTCAATGTCTATTTGTAATGGTTTTAATATCTAAACTATGAAAAGTATTAATAAAAACAACAACAACAACAACAAACAACGAAAAAAACTCGTTGTCTATTTCTTGTAACTCTATTTTATCTTAGAATTGTCACTAAACCCTAAAATCTCCAACTCTGTCTTAGTGAAAGCAGCTCACAGGAGAGCTTTTTTTAGCTATGACTGACTGAGTGTGTTGAAAATCAACTTAATCAGAGGTAGTGGTATATAGTTAATGTTACCGCCTATCACTTAATATCTTACACAAACACACACACACACACACACACACACACACACACACACACATCCTATTTGTTTTTCTTTTTACACAGAAAGCTACAACGTAAGTCATATTCAATCACAGTTATTTGAAGGTCATGAGCCTGAGCTACGAGTTAATAAGATGTAAGCAGCTGACACATACATCTTCACTGTCAAACGTGTTATAAGTGATGCATTTTGCTCAACTAATCCTCACTTTATCAGCTTCAAAATAGTGTCTTGGAAGCAGAAAAAAAAGTAATGAAAATAATATCTGAAATACTTCAAGTGTACTGAAGAAGAACTGTACCCTTCTCTCACTTTCAACCAGTAGTCATAATGAAAACATTGTGCCATAAGAGTACAAACACAGAGCCAAAGTATTTTAATTTGGACCTCAGACATCCTCATTCACTGCACACACCTCTGTTGGCTGTTCTTGTCTCCGCCGCTGCAACCGTTCTACGTCATCAATCTCATACACCTTGATTTCAAAGGGTTCTTTCAATGGGCCAGATATGGGAGGTAGGTCCACCCACTGACCTGTGGCTCCAGCTTTCATTCCAAGAGAGGACGTGTCTGGTAAAGGAGCAGGGATGAGTCGCCGCCTCTGAATGCCTAGAACATTCAGATGATGTGGAAAGTATGAGTTACAGAATGAACAATAACAGACACTGTAATGGAAAAAACAATGAGATGTAAAATAAATGTGAAGATATTAAATAGCACAAACATGGCTGTAATGATGGAAAAAAAAGCAGTTTAAAATAATTTCTTTGTCATAAAAAAACTAATAATAATAAGATACATAATAGATGAGAGATTTTTATACATGCAGTATTACTACACCACCATTCCCCCCACAACACAGTATGTTGTCTTGTAAATAGAAATCTTGAAATTGTTGCACTTTGCACAATACATGATAGATCCTCGACAATGGAAAATAGATCTCAAAATCTTTCACCAAGAAGGGACCCCTAATTAATCTGTCTGGCCTTAAATATTTGTTATTTCATGAAAAAACTAGTAAAAAGTGACACAGGACATGATAGGATACCATGCACTAGACAAAACAATGCAGGGCACTGTTAAATAAGATTTCAAAATTCCAAAACCAAGTGTGAACTTACAGATTTGAAGATCTATGACTACCAAGTAATATTAAGCCTATGCAGTTTTCCATATGTATATTGCCTATTAGTACTGTATATACAACACTGAAATGGGCCTATCTGACTGGTTCACTAGCTTGGGGGAAAATGTAATGGGGATAATAATGAGTGGATAATGCTTGAACAATCTTTTGTGGTTTAAAACAGTCACTAAATATGAAATCCTAGAATTCCAACAAAATGCCAGCCCAATAATTCAAAATAATACAAAGAAAGCTACACAATATAGCCTTCATGGTTCTAAAGGTAAAAAAAGCACTTTACTCAAACTTTGAATGAGTTTCATGGAGCACATGTGATCACTGTGATGGAGCAAAAGGCATGATCATTGCCACAAAACGAAGCCAATAATGGAATCTAATATGGGATGGGCTCAGCCTACCCGTGATCCTAATAAAGGATAAAGCATTTCACAAATGTTTCTGTGTAGTACATAGTAAACCATTGAAAGACTTTTAAAAGATGCCACAATGAAGCACCATTATGCTCTGACTCCACGCGGAGCAGAGACCTCATCTACCATCTACTATTATGTCTAAGACATAATGCTAGTCTTCCCAAATACAGCGCATTGCTTGCTCATGCTAGCATTACTGCCATTGCTAGTTGTTGGCAACATTGATTAAGCATAGCACAGGTTGCTGTACTTCGGTTCAGCGTTACACAGCCAACACTCCACAGTGGAGTTTGTGTCATCTTTAGTGAAGTGCTCCCATACATACTTGTTTAGTTGGAGCCTATTGCTGCACTACTGACTTTTTGTCCAAACACCTCCATTCTGTCCATGACTAGTTGACTTGCCAACAATGTAACTGTAAAGGTAGTGGTAAAGGTAGATGAACAGAAAACTATTTGATTCGCTGGTGAAGCCCCAAGTATATATTCCAAAATAATTATTCACCTCAGGCTTCTGTCTTAGGACCTATTCAATGACATCCACATCCCCTTTGGTAAATAATTGTAAATTAACTTCAATAGTCTCATAAATAAAGCACTGAGATTTATTGAGACACAACATGCACATTCAGCACACTTCACATCCATCTAACATTGCTGTCATTACAATATGTTACTATATACATAATTTCACCTGCCAATTTACTACTGTTTATTACCCACCACAGCCTAAGCAGCTTCCACAATAATGTAAACAATTTCTTGTCTATTCCACAGGGTGACCTCTGAAATTGGCAACCATACACCTGTGCTTTCTGCTATGCTTATGTATGTTCTATAAAACCCCTCTCCCATGGTTCACAATATGTAGACTGTACCTCATCACTCATGTTCTTCATACATGAAGAGTAACTTCATTTGTTACTCATTGTCAGTCACAATCCTTTGCACACTGTAGTATTTGTATTTCTTGACAGATCCAGATATTTAGCCTGCTAGGTTTTTCTCGTGCATTTACGATGCATATGTAAGATTCTCAGAAAGCATCTTTGAACAGTTCACAAATAACTATTTGCCTCGATGTCGGGCCTGTTCTAAAGCTGTTGGCAAGTGGAAAACCTGGGTGAATATCATGTGGTGTGAACTTAACCTTCACTTTTAGAATTACATACTACTCACCATTTGATCTTTTTTTGGGTGGTTTTGAGCTTCTGAGTCGCATATTAGAAGACATCCCACTTTCACTCATAGAGTCATGAGTTGAAGATGCACTTCCAGTGGCCTCACTGTCTCTGATCATGCTCTCATACCCACTACTCCCTCCACTGTGGTAGAACAGTGCAGTTCGCCCCATGGCAGGGGGCAGCTCTCCACTCAGAACACTGCTGTTGTCACTTCCATGCCCGCTGCTGTACCTCTGTGGCCGTCTCGGAGCAGTAATCTTGCTATAAGGAGAAGGCAGGACGGGCATAGGTGTTGGCTTGTCATCATTAAGGTTCACACCACTGTCATTCCCACTGTCAGAATCACCAGACCCCCTTGGCTGTTTTCCAGAAGGACTACCTGATGCTAGCTCACCTATTCGGCTGTTTGTTGCTCGCATGGCTTGTTTAGTACCCATAATAGTTCCCCTTGTGGATTTACCATTACAACCTGCTCCTGCACGAGGTAATGCACTCTTTCCTGATGGAGGGAGGCTAGCATTCCTTGGTGCAGATGTTGTGAGAGATTTAGTTGATGAACTTAGGGCTTTGGAATTGCTTGCAGATAATGTGCGAGCTTTGTTTCCATTCACAGGCACAGGTCTTGTGTTAAGGCTGTTTTTGTTTTGCCCATTTTTAAGTGTTAATTGATTAACACATGGATTTGGAGAGGTAGTAATTGGGGAAGAGGTGGCAACGGGTGATCCAAACTTAGTAACAGATTTGCTTGACTTTCCCCCAAGACTGGCCCCACTATTCTCTCGACTGAGTGTAGGTTTAGATCCTAAAGATGTTAAACTGTCAGACCTTTCTAGGGATACCTGGCTTCCATACATTTGTCCAGCTTCCCCTCTTGCTCCTCTGGCTTTTAGACTTGAGGTTGCTTTTAGTAAATTATGATCTAACCTCAAATTTGATGTCTTTAAACTGTGGGAGTCTCCTCTGTACCGCAAATCATATTCATCCTCAGACTTAGCAGGCCTGAGTACCAGTGACTTTCCTGTCTCACACGTGGACTTTAAGGCACTTGGTGGTATCAAGGTTCGATTCTTCTGATCCAGACTAGATTTACGCACTGGAGGCGGAGGAGGTAATACGCTACTGGGCAGCATGTCCTGCTTATTTGCTTTCCCATTTTTTTCCAAAGATGAAAATTTCCAGCTACCTGATGATGCGATATCAAGGCCAACCTTGACATCAACAGATGCGTGAATGACAGGAACAGTCCCAAGTGTGGTTGCACCTCTTCTTAGCTGTGGCATTTTGCTAAGTGTCTCCACCTTTTTGGTGCTGCTGGATTTTTCACATCCATCTACCACCCTTTGCAATGAAGCAGATCCATGTGTTGTGGGTATTCGTGAAATACTGCTAAAGTCTGTGCCTGTTTTTCTAGTGGGTATGCCACTCATTACATTTTTTAATTGTTTGGAATATGAACTTGAATTTGAAGTTGTATGCAACTCTGGCACATTTTCTTTTCGATGCCATGGGTCATCTGACTTGCCCTCTAACCTCAGTGGTTCACGTCTCCAACTGCTACCATTACTGCTCTCACCAATGCTACTGGACTGGACTGTGGATGAGGTAGGTTTAATTTTCCTGGGAAGACTGCAGTGGACACTAGACAGGTCTTGCAGGGTCTGGTTTGGAGAACTAATGTTATTTGGTTTTGCCATTTTTAAAGTATTTCTGATGGAAGATTTTGTGGAATCTGGAGAGGATGAGCATTTGCTAAGTGAAAGTTTGCTCGAAGTGGCACTGTCACTGTCCAAGTCTGAAAAACAAAAGCCACTATCATTTAATGAGTTATTGGGCTCCTTCTGGGGACTGCTTTGGAACATGCCAAGAGAATCAAGATAGAAAGCACTTCCTGGGTCAATTTGTGTACCATCAGGAAGAAAAACATCTGCAGACTGTGCTCCTTCACTCTCCAAGGTGCAGACACTTACTTCACTAAGCCAAGAACTGACAGAAGAGCCACGGCTGTCCAAGGAGACAAATGTTTCCTCTGAAAATGGTGCTACCATTTCAATATTTACCTGAGAGGTACCTACATTGGTTGTATATGCATCAAATTCATCATTGATGCTGCTAATTATGCTTACTGGCCTAGATCCTGAAGCAAGGGCCTGTACAGAACAATCACTATTGAAGCTGATGATACTGGAGGGTCTTCCGTTATCCATAATACTTCCGATTGATAGTTCTTCTACAAGGGTGAACACCAGTTCATCCTCTCCATTTAGTTCAACTGGCTGCTGCAGAGTTACTGTAGTCCTTAGGATATCCCGCTCCCTAAGTGTTGACTTCAGCTGGCATACCTCTAATGGGGTCTTGGGGTGTAGATGATGAACTCTGTTCAAAAGAGGTGAGTTGTTACCTGACCCACACTGCTTCTGTACTTGATGGCTCATTCCAATGGGTGGTATCCTTACTGCAGAGATTTCGTCTGATTCACTATTAGCTCTTGTTCTGTCTCTTTGTTGTGGGGGTGGAGGAGCAGGCTTGGGTAGTTGTTTCCTGTTGGAAAATAACTTTTCTCTCACCACTGGCTCTGAGTTTTGAAATGCTGCTGATTTATCTTGTTTCCCTGGGGAGCATGGGGCTAAGCTGTCTGTTGCCAGTCCCTTTTCACTATCAACCCTTGCATGACAGACAGTCACAGGCATATCTCCATCTGACATTGAAGCAATTTGCCATTTGGAATGTTCATTTTTGGACTTGTGTTTGGGACTGCTGGGCAAATAACTTTGAGTAGAAAGAGGCTCTGTGGATAATATACCGTCCTGCTGGGAAGATGTTTTTGTAGGAGTTTTAAAGGCAACCGATATAGGCCCTTCTTTGAGCTTCATGTCCGTCTTAGGACTTACTTGGCCTCCTCTAGCTTCACCGACAAAAGCACTTGGTTCCTCACTACCATCAATACATTCCAGTCGTTCTTGAAGTTCAGCAAACGTGTTGCACTTAAAATGGTCTCGATCAGTTGGTCCTTCCTTACCACGTTGCTTTCTGTTAAGGGATGGGATAATAGGAACAAATGCTGGTGGACCCTCGTTGTCACTGAGTTCTCGATCAGAAATTGTAGCACCACCAGGACCGACATAGATAACTGTATCACATGACTGTTCACTGCTTGAGGAGTAATCCGGATCACTGAGTAGTGAGGGTAGATCTGGGTCCAGAGCCACAGTTCTTGGATGGAAGGGTCTTAAATGAGGAGGTCTGCGAATCCTTCCTTCATCACAGGAGCTTTCACCACCAGAGGAACTGGACGCATACTTCAGAAGGAATAAGCATAAATCCACAGTATTAAAAATAGGACTAGGGTAACTATGAGACATAGTACTTATTTCCAAATATCAATGCTTGAAATTATTTATTAATTAATTCTTCAAATAGCTTTAACATACTAGGGTCGCATGGAGGCCAGAGCCGATTCTGGGCGAAGGAACATACCCTGAACAGCTTGCCAGTCCATCGCATGGCGAGCATTCAAACAACAATTCTTGCTCACACCTAGGGGCAATTTAGAATAGCCAATTAGCCTAAAGTGTATGTCTTTGGACTGTGGGAGGAAATAGCAGTACCCAGACGAAACCATTGTCTGTAGCTGTGTCTATTCTGGATTTGGTAATAAAGACAATTTATTAATCTGATACCATTATTGTTATTATTATTATTATTAGTAGTAGTAGTAGTAGTAGTAGTAGTAGCAGTTTCTTAGTGTTGATAGTCTACTTCTTGTTTAGTAATTGGACTTCAAATATCCATATTTAAGGGTATATTTTCCACTTTCAATATTTTTACTTTTTCAAAAGATTTAAGAAGCATGGGTACAATGACAGCTATGAAGGCAAATTACAACAGTTTAATTTAATACAAATGGTTTTACTCCATAGTACTTACTCTGGACTTTTTCTTTTTCATACGGTGAATTCGGGAGGCAAGTTGGATAGTTGTGAGTGAATCGGCATAATGACCAGGTGAGTCTGAGACATGAGCTATCATTGTTGTCCTACAGTTGATATTTCCAAGTGAATCACGAAGCAGCATTGTAAGCTTACTGTCCCTAAAAAAACCCCAAAATAATATTAGTATGAAAACTGCTAGCATATAACGTAAGAGCTTTGAAACCATTTTTTCTTCTTCTGACAAAGTTGACATTTTAGACATTACCTGAAATGATCAAATAGTGTAAAGAGGTAAAAATGTAACTTAATACAGTATGTTGCAAAGCTCTACAAATGACATAAGCAACACACAAAGCTGACAGTAACCCTGTCAAGACCATTCTGCATGTGTAATTTTGTTGCTGCCAGCTTTGATTATGTGTTCACTCCTTCTCTATTACGTCTATGAAAAATTGAATAACAATATACCTCATCCGTCTTCACATCAAATTGTGCAAATAAAAATATGGTTTAAAAATTGTAAGTGAAACATTTTTTTTTCATTACTACAGTTTATAAAAACAAATTAATAATGTCCCCATCTGCTTTTTCCTACCTGTATGGTATATGCTTTGCTCCATTTGTCAAAGCCAGGATAACGTTTCCTAAGGCAGTGAGAGACAGACACAGACCACCTCCTCCATCCCTGCTCTTGCTAAGCACCTTTTCACAGCTGCCCAGGTCTATTAGGTGCAGTCTACTTCTACCTCCAGACACTGGGAGGGAGGTGGGAAAATACAGAGAGAAAACAAAAAGACCACTTAAAAGGTACCACGAATGCATTCTAAAACATTCAGCACACTGATATTACAGTGTTGAATAAAACAGGAACAAAAACAAGAACAAAAACCCTTCAAGTAGCAAATAAAGGGTTGAATCCAAAGATTGATACTGATTCATTTGCAGTAACATGATTAGAGATTTGTGTTATTCACTATTGAAACAGGGTGGTAGATGATACAATCTCATAATGGAGTTTGACACAGTGTTAAAGTGGTGATAACACACCACTGACACTCCTACTGTGAAGTAATGTCGGGAAATGTACACAGCAGTAGACATTAGCACATCTCTCAAGTAGGTCAGCAATTATCATGACTAGAAGTGATTTATTCCTGAAAAATCTGCAGTCTGATTTTATTCAAATGTGCGAATATAGCTAACAAAATGTCCAGCCATACTTAAACCAACCAGACATACACAGCAAGAAATGCTAATAATAAGTCCCTGTCTCGTCAAAAATGACATCATTCATGGACAAATAAACATCTTGAACCTCTCGTATAGATATTAAAACTCACACTGCTGAGTGCTTCAAGTGTAATACCATAAAAGAAATGTCAGATAAAATTGTGTGTGTCACAGATGACACAATTTTGTGGGGACATTTTCAGTGTACCACAGCTTAATGCACAAAAAGCTCTTGAATAACCATCATTACTTTTGTCATGGTATTATAAC
>JBCNYG010000002.1:26427560-26437560 GCA_039654305.1 Porochilus rendahli | reverse complement strand
TGGGATGATTAAGTGAAAAAAAAATACAGTGAGGAAGTGATGATGCTACACTTAACAAAATGAAGATCAAACAGAAACCAAGAACTATTTAAGCATTTTTCATGTAATATTGGATCATATTGATGAAAATCAATAAGAAAACAAACAATAATCCTGGACGGGTGGCCAAGTGGTTAGGAAATTAAAATAAAAAAAAATGTACATCAATCAGCCATAACATTAAAAACATTATCACCACTGACAGACGAGGTGAATAACATGTATAATCTCGTTACCGTGGCACCTGCCAAGGAGTGGAATCTATTACGGAGAAAGTGAAGAGTGAGTTCTTGAAGTCGATGTGTTGAAAGCAGGAAAAAGGAGCAAGCGTAAGGATTTGAGTGATTCTGACAAGGGACAGTTTGGGATGGAAAAACTACTGGATCTTCAAAACGGCAGGCCTTGGGGGGGCGTTCCTGGTATGCGGTGGTAAGCCGGTCCAAGGAAGACTAGTCGGTGAGTTCCACTTTGTGAAATATCAATGGTCCGTCCAGAGACAGGCCTTAAGTACACTGCATTCCATACGAAGTATCACCAGGAGACCTCAGCAAAGAGGCACCAGCACAACACTACTATATACTGATGACCAGGCCGTTTCATCTGAATCCACCGAAGAACTCTTTCAAATCAACATTGAACCCTACAGCCGTTTCGGACTACAGATTCTAAATTCGATTCTAAAACTGAGATGACGGCTTTCAGTGCTGATGACGAAAATAAAATTCACAAGCGCCTAGTAATAAGATCAAGAATGTCTGCGGTTTGAAATATCTTGGGTTCACTGTTGTACACTCAATCAAATTTACAATCAATTGGTGCTAGACTTCCTACAGCATTTAGAAATTAAACATGTATTTATGGACCATCACATTAATTTCGTAACAAGCGTGAAGCCCCTCGCAGCTTGTGTACGTTCCTGTTTACTGTATTTGGCTACTGCATTTAACCCATCCAAAGTGAGCACACACACACGTAAACAGTGAGCACACACACACACACACACTGCAGCACCCAGAGAGCAGTTGGGGGGGTAGGTTCCTTGCTCAAGGGCACTTCAGCCATGGAGGTGGAGGAAGGGAAGGTGCTGCTCACTCCCCAAACATTTTTCCTGCTGGTTCGGGAATAGAACCAGCAACCTTTTGGTCCCAAACCTGCTTCACTAACCATCAGGCCACATCTGCCCCCGATTATTATGGCATTATTGTGATACGGCTGCCCCCGTGATTATGGCATGGATTTCTTCGCAAGATGGTGAAAGTAGCATACGCCCAAAAGAATGTCCCTAAAAAAGGGACAGAAGCCAAGGATGAAGAGCTAGACCCCTCCTAGAAGGACATAGCTTACAAACAACTATTTAAATAAACTGAACACATTTGTAGAATAGATAAGAGTAAACTGCTTAAACAAACTTTCTTTGACATCAGACAAAGACGCAAGTGATGGGGAGGAGGTCTGGGAATCCGTTGGGAGTAGACGCCCAACAGATCAGGAGAAGCATGATGTCTAAACCAGACTTCTGAATTCCAGACAATAGCACCCCAGGATACAAGTGATAAAAGTAGGGATGATAAGGAATGTCTTGGGTGCCCAAGATTCATTGATGCGTGTGGAAGCGTGAAGGTCTGAACAGCTACTGTGGCACAAACTGCTGAAACGGCTGATGCTGGTTATGGCAGAAAGGAGTCGGAACACAGTGCCGTGCAGCTTACTGCGTATGGGGCTGCCTAGCTGCCAACCAGTCAAGTGGTGTTAATATTATGGCTGATTGGTGTACAAAAGAGGAAGAGTGCCTGGGCAGCTGATGGAACAGTGGAACCTCGGTTTTCATGGAGCCCCTAAAGGGACATGGGGAAAAAAATAAATGAGGATAGGTTGCTCGTGTGCACGAGAAAGTTTTGCATGCGCGTGAGAAAGCTTAGGTAACTGGTACGCATGCGACAGTTTCTCGTGCTCTCTCGAGACCTATCTATTTTTTCCCATGTCCCTTTAGGGGCTCCGTAGGTTTTAAAACAAATCGGTTCACGAAAAAAAAAATCGGAGCCATAATTGCACTCGGTTGCAGCACAAATGCTCGTTTATCGACGCAGCATTGCGCGTGGAACGCCCGCTCTGAACTTTTCTCACATTTTTCAGATAATTCTTGTGGTGTGTATTATTTCTTTTAAATTTTTCCATCAATAAGCCACTATGGGACCTGGGAAATCTACCGAAGGTAGAAAAGTGAGAACAAACGATAGAGGCGAAGAAAGCAATCATAGGAAAGTATGAAAATGGCGTCGGAGTCTGTTGGATGAAACTTTCGTTCTTATTTAAAAGTTTATTCTTTATTCAGTTGGTATGTCATATTACTATACGAGTGTGGAGTGAGGAGGAAGTCAGGAAGGGATTAATCCCTAACACATTGTTTCTTATGGGGAAATATGTCTCGGTTTACAAACAAATCGGTTTAAGAACGACATTAAACATCCAGTAAAGTTCGAAAACCGAGGTTCCACTGAACACAATGACTGTTAAGTGAGGCCCACGAGGTGCTGAAATGTTACAGCCATATTATAAATATCAGAAATAATGCACCAAATCTACTAAATCTTTTCACCCCCGGTTATTATCCTTCATATAAAGACCACAGTTCTGCTCTCTCTCTTTCTCTCTGTTTCTCCAGGTCTAAAAGCTTATAATATAGTAAACGTACAGAGTACTGTGGCTCCTATATTATTGGTAATAGACTGTGAAGTCTTAAACACACTTCCTAATGGCTCAGCCGTGTTCAGCAGCCTTGAGTGAGACCAGAGGCATCAGTCAGCCGCCCTGCAGCAACAACCCTCTGCCACTCTGCTTAGAGAACGACCTTCAAACCCACGTTAACACTTCATACCACAGCCATGTGTTTCCGCGCCTGAGCTCTGTGGTCCAGCCTCAGTTATATCTCAGCAGAACTGTCGTGCAAAACATTCTTTTTTGTTTTTTTTTTGTTGTTCTTTTTGGGGGGGGGGGGGGTATGGTTTGTGAGACGGGTGTATGACTCCAATCGTCTTTTATGTCAGATATTAAGTAGTACATTATTCACAGCTAGTATCTCACGGCACGCTGAATGATGACGAACGTAGTAAATTTTGGGTTCCATCAGGCTTCGCAAAACAATTCACAAAGAGTTTTTATTTTTATTTTTTTTCCGCAGACGTTTGCAAAACAGTTGTACTTGTCTGCAAACAGGTTGCGACACGGGTCACTAAAGTTCGTTATGGTTCAGCAATTATCGAACACTACACTGAGGATGGTTTGCTCATGCTTTTTATAGGGTTTATAGGGTGATTCAATTCCAAGATTCGCCTTACATTCGCCTGGTACTTTACCGGGAGTTAGCAAAAGGTTACAAACTTTCCCAAACAGTGGCAAAAGCGTGGCAAATAGTTGCTAATCGTTATAAACACTGTAGCTAACATTTCATGTTTACCAATTGTCACTAATGTTCACCAACTGCCCTTTACAAACACTTTCGCAAACTTTCGCACGAATAATGATAGAACCGATCCCTGGTTTTTGCTAACATTTGTCATTTGTCTTTAAAAAAAAATGCTACTTCCAAATTTTGCTAACTTTCCAGATGACCAACCGCAGCTTCAAGTCTAGGGTCCTGCAGGAATTCTCTTCTCGTTTGAAATTCAGAACAGAAGAAAAGGCAGCATTAGTAATGTGATGTAATGATTATTCTTTTGAAAAAGAAGTGTTTGAAAAAGAATCTCATAAATAATATTTTGTAATGAATTTTACTTCGTTACTTCACTACAGCAATACCTTTTATCTTCCAGCACACTGACCTTTAAAAGCCCTTTCATGTCAGCCCAACATCAAGTCTCCATCATTATTAGTTGTGGAGATAAGAAACTTTTATGCATGCTTTATAAAAAACAAAAAGCCTGTTTCCCTAGCAACTATTGTTTACTCTCGCAGTGTGCTTGAAAGCCTGTCCAAATAATTTTCAGAAAATAAACATCAAATCTCAGAGCTACTAAAGAAATGGTAACTCGCCCAACGTGGGGCGAAAACCCACGACCCTGAGATTAAGAGTCTCATGCTCTACCAACTGAGCTAGCCGCGCTGTGGGGGTGGGGGGTACAAGTAATACTAGTAATCCTAGAACATCCTAGAACAACTACTACTTTTTTCAGTTGCTGTAACATTATTCATGTCATAGATTATATTTCTTTGCTTGATTATGCAACTATATTTAATAAAACAGATTAAACAAGCTGTCTTTATAAACAAAAAAATACTTTACTAAATATAATCATGAGGTAAAAGAAAAACATCCACTTTTAGGTCCTCGATCTCTTGGACTTTTAATAGTTAGCATTAGCATAGTCATGTACATTCGATTTACAAGGTACTTTATTTAATATATATATATATATATATATACCCACACATGAAAGAATGCATGTCGCTGCATTCTTCTTGTTTGTGTGAGTGTGTGTGAGTGTGTGTGCGTGTGTGTTAGGTTGGGAGCAGATTGCACACGGCATGCGGTGGATGTAGCTCGGTTCAGCACGGCTGAGCCTGCTCCCATGCTGATGCTGCAGTGTGCGCATGTGTGTATGCGTGTGTATACATGCAGTCTAAGAGGTTCTACGTTCTAATGAGTGTATGAAGTGTCCTCTGGTTCAACTTGGCAGCTGTTTGCTGTCCAAATGTACTGCTGCGATATATCCGGCTGTGATGCTGAACATTCATCACTCAATGCGTGTGTGCGTGTGTGTGTGTGTGTGTGTGTGTGTGTGTGTATGCTTATATTTATACAAGGTATACTTATTAAACACATAGCTAAAAAAATTAAAAATAAATATATATACATATACATTAAATGCAATTTGATATATTTAAGTATGACAAAGAAACTCGGATCGCTGACTTCCAGGCAATTTGCATAATATTTAACTGGAATCTAATTAAAAGGCATCATGTTAACTACAATACCTAAGAAGTGCATACTGTCACATCATCTCATTTATTTACCGAAATGCAAGGGTCGCAGAAAGGCCGGTGTCTATCTCAGCCGACACTGGGTGAAGGTGGGGCACCCTCATCGTAGGCGCAACACACACAACCGTTCACATTCAAATCCACATCCACACATAAGGGCAATTTGGAACAGCCAGTTGGCCTACTATGCATGTCTTTGGACTGTGAGAAGAAACTGGAGTACCAGGAGGAAACCTGGGCAAGCATGAAGAGAACATGCAAGCTCCACACAAAGTCGTGAGCCCAGGACACGAGCCCTGTATAAATCTTTTCCACAAATTCGGAAATTGTTCAGTGTTCGGTATTATTACTGATATTAAATGCATATTAATGGAAAGATTTAACAATTCAAACACGTAAACTGGCTTCAGTATAACAGATATAAGGTGCTTGAGATTTCGTCCTCAAGCTTTCCCGTTCGCCCCACATCTACTTGATTGTGTGGTCATTAATCTTAGGTCTTCGGTGGAATTGATTAATGTGGATTGTTTAAAAAAATATGCTGCCCTTTCTTTAAAGGATTAGTATCTCGTCTTCATTAACATTATCTGAAGTTTATGGTGATGTCACTGCTCTGACTGTATGGTGGAATTTTTACATCTTATGATGGTAGAAGAAATGCAGATAAACAGAGAGAATCCTATACTTGTATTGACTGGATGGTGAGCGACAGTGATTAAGTCTCGTCATATATTATATTGTTACTACAGACACATAGGTGGATCAAGAAAACGTCTCTCTCTCTCTCTCTCTCTCTTACTCTCTCTCACGCTGTCTCACTCTCTCTCACTCTCTCTCACACACACACACACACACACACACACACAAAATCTCCGAAGGGCAGTGCGACTCTGCGGAGTCACTGTTTGGGATTGTTTGGATAGAGACACTAAACATGCTTCAAGATCCTTATTAAATAAAGAGATGTCAAAACATAAAATGAGAAAATCGTAGCAGACAGGAAGTAAAACGAGAATTTGACTGTAAAGTCTCCAGAGCAGCTACGCCTGCTACACGTGCTCACAACGTAAATGATATCGGAAGGCCAGCTATCCGCTGAGGGACGTAGTGGTACGAACGTCCGCCTCACAGCAAGACGGTCCCGTGTGGAGTTAGCGTGTTCTCACAAAGTCATGCACAGTAGGCAACTTTCTGTTCCAAATTGCCCCTAAGTGCCAGTGTGAATGTTTCTGTGTGCTGTTCAGGGGTACCCCACCTTCTCACAGTGTTGGCTGAGATAGGCTCCAGCCTCCACTTAACCCTAGTAAGAGTAATTTGGCAAATGAACAAATGGATAAATGAATGAATGAATGATATCTGCTGATACGTATGAATTTTAGAGTGACCTGCTGAATCTGTAATAATAAACTGTCTATAACTGTAGAGGAACGTATTTACATACATATTTTTTAATAAAACACAGAATCCTCAATGCAGCGTGTTGCTTGGTATGCCTCCGCCATAAATCTTTTTAGCGTGTGCATGAACTGTGACCCTCATCTTTGACGCATGTCCTAAAATTCTGCACCACTCGCTCATTTGCTGAACCGTTGAATCCTGGTAAGGTTGCGGGGAGGTTAGAGCCTCAGCCGACAATGAGCGAAGGTGGGGAACACCCTGAACAACTCGACTATCCATCGCAGCGCAACACACACAGCCATCCACACTCACACTGACACGTAGGGGCAATTTGGAACAGCCAGTTATCACTCAAGCATATACAGAGCAGGCCAGCGTCACACTAAAACACACTCACGGCGCTCGGGAATCCAACCTTGGACACCTTGTGAGGCTGACATGCTAACCACTGTGGGGTAACTGGTAAAAGTAATAACATAATTTGTGAATGTTTGGTCGGAATCCGGTAAGGTATTCAGAAGTGCTTGCCCACAAGGAAGGTCGGATGGATAGGCGCACGCACAGAGGCGATAATACACCGCCTACAGCATCACCACCGTGGGCGGAGAAATAATGAAGGATGCCTACGAATTAAAATTGTGTGTGTAGAGACGTCAGGCATAACACCATCTAGACCCTTATTCCTTCCCTCAGGAGTCCACCAAGCACCAGTAAGAGCAAGTCCAGTGTTCCCACTTCTCACAATCAGCAGCTGCGAATCAGTTGGCGAATGTTTACATTGATAACGACAGTGCGAAGTGGTAATTGATGATGTTAGATGCTGTACGCGGACGTGTATCGTTTTGAACAGAGAGATGTACAGTGTTCACACTAAAGCCTGGAGACGTGATAAAGTAATGAAATTCCCTTCAATTTATAATAAAATCTACACAAGAACTGGCACTATGGCACCAGGCTGCGTGTCTCAGCACAGTCTCCAGAACCCCATCGTGTGCTCATAGTTAAATAGTTAAAAAAAACATGTGACCTTATTTTTCAAATGTTGACCACAGAGATACGGATGTATTCTCAACCCTAATTTTTAATGTCGCTACTGATTAAAAACGTAGCAGATAAAGAAGCAACCTAGTGACCTCCATTCAATCAGAGCCACTTTTAATCATCAATCTATTGCTCTTAAGCTGTGCTTATTGAGTCCTCATCACAAATACAAATGAGGGGACAATTTCTAAGCAGTAACTACTACTTTATACAACCCGAGTGTGTGAGGAAGAATAAAACTATGTGAACAAGACCGATTTGGGCCACGTAAATGTCAATCAGACCATATATTTGCATGCAACAAAGTATTGTTTTCGAATCTCTGTTGTGCTGTTACCAAGTGCAGCATATGAGCAGAAATATAAATGAATGCCCCTTTGATCTTTTTGATCCTTCAAGCTGTAGTGGCTGATTCAACGTGCGTTCATGACCTCGTTAAGGTGTACCCTGCCTTCACCCAGAGTCGGGTGAGAAAGGTTCCAGCCTCCCCGCAACCCCAGTTGGATTAATGGGATGAGTGAGTGAGTAATTATTGTTATTATTCATTCATTTGTTCATTCATTTTTTAAGCCGCTTAATCCTAATTAGGGTAGCGGGGAGCATGGCGCCCATCTCAGCCGACTCTGGGCAAGGGCAGGGTACAACCTGACAATCACTCGCTCGGTCCGGCTTGAAGACACTTACGCGACATGTTGAAATTGTCAGTTCTGTAGACATCGGACGGTCTGTTTGTAAAAAGATTGCATTGAAACACACTGTTCAGTTTTAATGGTTACTACACTTGAACAGCTAGTAGGAGTATTATACATTCCCATACTCTCCTTAAACCTGAATCATAGCTCACTTCTGGTCCAGACATTCTGGATGATTAAACCATTTACCTTTTTAATTAAAAAAAATGGACCCCGTTCAAAAATGGTCTTGGTAGCAGAGGGTTAAAAAGTTTGACCATGTGTTTACAGTGTTCATTTACTCCTCTGAATTAATGCCTAATCTGGGTCAGGGCTGCTGTGGCAAATTATTATGGGTTTTATATTTTGGTAAACAGAACCCACTAGGTATGTTTTTCAGAATATAATAACTACGGGGTGGCTGATGATAACGATGAGAGATGTGACGCTCAGCGTGGAATCAGGTGGAATTAGCATTTAAAATAAACAACTGGGGCAGCCTGGTGGCGTAGTGGTTAGCATGTCTGCCACACAGCATGAGGGACCTGGGTTCGAATCCCGAATCCCGATGTGGAGTTTTCATGTTCCTGTGCTTGCGTGGCTTACCGCCAGGTACGCTGCGTTTCTTCCCACAGTCCAAAGACATGCGCGTTAGACTTACTGGCTCGCAAGCTGTTCATAGCGTACCCCGCCTCAGATCCTGCGAGGATTAAGCGGTTTAGCAAATGAATGAATATCCAGATTTCATTCTTGCTCAAACTCATCCAACACTGATTACAGATCAGCATCCTGCTCCCCTGTCCGTGTTTGATTTGGCTCAGCTATTACGCCGGATGCCCTTCCTGATGCAAACCTACCCAATTACCCGGGCTTGGCACCAGCACTAAGAGCACACTGGCTCGAGTGAACCCCAAAGTCTGGGCTGCCAAATTAAACGCGGATTAAATACAGAGTTGGCTGAGATAGGCTCTGGCCTTCCAGCGACTCTAGTAGGATTAAGTGGTACGGCAAATAGATGGATGCATGGATGGATGGATGGACGGATGGATGGATGGATGGAAAACAGACAACTGACATTCTAACATGGTATGAAGATAATCATGGCAATAATGTAGGATCAGTATTGAATGACATCAACATTGATGACATCATCAAAAAGAAGAATGCAAATGTAAAACAAGAAAAAGGCATGAATCCTGATATTTATACTGATATTTCTGTGAGTATGTGGTTAGAAGACCAATGTAAAAGTTTATACTGATGGAATAAAATGAACTCAGGATGAAAGTGCAGCGATTAAAATAAGATCAAAAGCATACAGAAAACGTGCGGATAGTAAAAGGCTAACAATGAAATGATACGTTTTAATTTCCGTATATTCCACACACACACACACACACACACAGTCCTGAGATAGAAATGTTTACTGAGCCGCTTTAGAACCCCTCTTATTCCTTCCTCCCTTTCTCTGCACCACTTCATCATTCCTCTCCTCTCCTCATTATTCCTCCCTCACCTCAGCTCTCTCTGTGCTTTTATGTTATTTATCACTCTTTTTCTCACTGCCCTCAATCTAGCTGTATTCATCCGTTTTTTTCTTTTCCTCTTTTACTGCTCTGTTTTGATCACCCATCTCTCTCTTCTCATACACACACACACACACACACACATTCTCTCTCTCTCTCTTTCTCTCTCTCGCACACACACACACACCACATTACCTCACTCTCACACATACACACACTCTCTCTCTATCTCTCTCTTACACACACAAACACACACACTCTCTCTCTCTCTCTCTCTCACACACTATCTCTCTCTCTATCTCTCTCTCTCTCACACACACACACACACACACACACACACACACT
>JBCNYG010000002.1:26399327-26409327 GCA_039654305.1 Porochilus rendahli | reverse complement strand
CTTCTCCCTTTGCCTACTCTGCAATGTGACTCACAGAGTGAAAGGTACCTCCATCAAACACAAATAGATAATAGTGAAAAGTGCACTGATTAACCAGAAAAACCGGCGTAAGGGTTTTTATAACATGTTAGAGTTTTAATGAAATGTCTCCCCCTAGTGAGCCTGTGCTGAACATGTTGCACCATGTTGAAGAAAAGGAATCCATGCATGGATCACATCCAAAATGTAATGGTTTGTTACCTGTACCTCACTGAACCCTAGAAAAGAATTCCATTAAAATCTGTGCAGAACTTTTTGAGTTATGCTGCACACAAACAAACAAAACAGTAAAAAAAAAGAAAGAAAAACAGGTTAAAAATAAATTTTTCTTTGTAAACTACTTGCAATAAGCTCACTAATTGTATTTAGAGTTGATTAGCGTCTACACACATAGATTAGATGTCTTTATTTGGGAAATCTTAGTAAATTAGGACCAGGTTATGTACGGTCTCTTTTATATGGAATGATTTCAGTAAGTTTAATAAATATTATTTGAAATCTGATGCCTTCGTCGTGCTCAAATTACCAGCTCCAGTTTGAATGCTCTGTATTGGATGTGGAATAAACTCCCACCTTAGGACAAGTAGCGCAGTTCCGCGATTTGTTACGAATGTTTATAACGAGAAACTGTTAACTGCTGAGTTCCAGTGAAATAAATGAACTTTTGACAAACAGCTAGTTCGAATACGCTTAAGGTGCAAAAAGAAACAAACAAACAAAAAAACACCTGCTTGATGATTCACCTACAAAACATTTTAAAGAGAAACAACTGGGGCTTGAAATCTGAACGAATCACAGTATGAGCTCTTTTCTGATCAGATGATATAAGTGGAATTAACCATGAAAGAGACACATGGAGAAAAAGACAGAGAGACAGAGACAGAGAGAGAGAGAGAGAGAGAGAGAGAGAGAGATCAACATAGCTCTATCAACAGGATCCCCTGGCAGCGGTGAGGTAGGAACCCTTCCTCTGATGTCTGATCACTCTGTGTGAGAGTGTTTGAGCTAACTGCAGTACTAGAGTTCAGGCTGGGCGGTGTAGAGAGACTGCACTATTTCTGAAGCGTCTGTGCCAGTTGCATCACTGCCTCTTCCAAAATAGTCAGGAGACGGCCAGGGCCATAAAATAGTTATCAGTTGGTAAAATATTTAGTTTTTTAAAAAAAAGCCAGCGATGGGGAGTGCCAGAACGTGTAATGATAGGGAGTATAGCTGTGATCCTGGGAGAGTGTACAGTAAGTGCGTTTGCATGCAGACGCTTTCCACACTTTGAACCCTTCCCCACTCTCTAACCATTGCTAAACTCTGCGAGGCAGACCAGGCTTCTCGTCTGTGCCCACTACAAAACGTTCTAAAGTAAGAACCAAAACTGTAATCTGAATCCTGCCCTGTCCAGGAAATCTCTGGACCTGGACACTCAAGTAATCAGTGCTAGCCTCCATCTTTCAGCACAAACCAGGGTCCTAGCATCTGCTATGCGCTAGCTTTCTACTCCATCTCAAACCTCATTAACGCTCCAGATTCGACAGACCCGGTGCTTCGGCTGCAACGTGGCGTCGGTACAGCTTGCCCTGTCTCTCTTCATGGGGTTGACCCAAAGCTGTGGATCTAATGCACCCTGGCACTGATGCAAGCTGGTGCCATTCCAAAAGATTCTCCGTTCACTTTTTGTTCTACCTCGGTGGCTTTGCACTGGCTGACAAAAACATGACATTAGAAGGGACCCTGTTTCAGCTCCCAAATCCTGCAGTGCTTTGTAGGTGCGTTGCTCAAAATCTGCAGTCAGGATGGAACAATGGAAGGGCGGGAAGGAGAACCCGTGCCAAAACGAGCAGCTCCTAGCTAAGTGAGCATGTGTGAGGCCTGGGGTTGGATATTTGGCATGGATGCCTCCCTTGGCCACCTGATTAGTGCGAGAAAAATGGCTTTCTCCCACACACAGACATGCATATATTAAAACAGATATTTCGAATAAAAAGAAATACTGATTTTATTTTTATAGATCTTTGTAAAAAACAAATTTTTAACAATTTTGATGTAAGTATTAAACACCCAACATCCTCTACTCAAACCAAAGCTAACACAAGCCCAAGGGCAGGGTGTGATTTGTGTCGTATGTTGAGCCTAATGATGTGTGTTGCCATTTAAATTCCTACCGATTATTCACATACGAAATACGAATCTAATGTAACGCCAGTCTGGCTCACGTAACAAGTCTTTTAATTATTAAACACACGTGATATGCACATGGAGTGATCACACCAGGTCCATACATAGCCACGTAGCTCGGAGGTGCTCTTTCTGCCTCTTATTTTGATCCTCTTTCTTTGAATCTGCCCCAGTTTTAAGCTGGTGCAACATTTTAAGAAGCACATAAGGGAGCTTTCTATCATCCCCCAGACAGAGGCAGTTCTTATCAACCATTGCTAATATTTTGTGTACGACTACACAAATCTGGGGAACTGTTCTTCCCGAAGACACTCGGTGTTGTGGTACTGATGTGAAACACATCGCTGCAAAATCTTAGTTGGGTTGAGATCCGCAGAGTGTGAGCATCACAAGTCGTCATAAGCCATTCAATGGGTCCTTGATAGGGAATTTGCTGTTGGTTTGATGACTCCTCCCCTGGATGGATGGGGGAGGGGTCAATCTGAAAGCAATCACACATACATACCCTATCCAGAAATGTTTTATTACTGGATAAAACTTTCAAATAATTTGCAGTGACTCTTCTCTCTAAGGAGTCAAGTGGACACAAACCATGCTAGAAAAATAAATAAATGCCCTCCCAGCATGCCTCTGGTTTTTCCTTTTTAATTTGTCACTGGTCTGTATATGCATACACAGAGTAGGGAGCAGCTCTGCATAAATACACATGCTGGACAGTTTTTCCAAACACACATACGCACAATCCTTCCCTTCAAATACAGACCGCACTAGAGGAACCTTCAGGGGATACACACACCCATATAATCATCATGTGTTCACATCACTAAACTCCATTACTTAATGAATAACATTACCTACTCTCTCATGAAAGGTGTGCACTGTTTATCCCAACTAAGTCTTCGGCTTTCATCTCAGGAGCCGCCTCACACTGTTACTCAGGCTTGCACCATTCCGCCCATGGAAGTGCGTTTACTGCATACAAGCAACTTAACATCAATCATACAGCGCTATCGTAGTTTTAATTTAAACTTAAATTACAGCAGATCTGAAGGCAACATCACCTCTATATGGAATGGTTTAATAACTGCAGGAAAGCTTAAGCAATTATTTAACCAGTCCATATAGAGGTGATGTTGCCTTCAGATCTGTTTTAATTTAAGCTTAAATTAAAATAAATTTTTTTTTTCTTTTGATCAAACTGTAAAACTGTCCGACAAATTTGTATTTCATTAAAGTGAAAGAAAGTGCAAGCCTTCCAAACTCTCCTATTATACATGACCATAAATATATTTTCATTATCAGGTGGTTTTTACTTACATTTTCAAAGTTGGAATCTGCTAAAAATCCCTTTGATGTATTGCATTAACTTGTTTGAAAGGATGTTGTTTCACTCTCGTGAGTGTGCGAGAATAGGATGTGAGTATAAGGCAAGTTAATGGCAAAAATAACAGTATACAGATATTAAACTGACAAATCATAGATAAACTAGTGAACTTGAATAAAATAAAACTAGGCACATCACATTAACAAATCATTTGTGTTTCCGTTACTTGATTACAGATTACTCCGATTACAGATTACTGTGCCTTGTAGTCACAAATTAGCTCCATATTGCTAAAAAAAAAACACAGGGTGATCATGTGTCCTTTTTACTACTTATTGCATTGCAATAACCCCCCCCCACCCCAACCCCCCTTGTGTGCCTAGTTATAGCTTGTCCCAACACGAAAAAAGGTTCATGAGACAATCTAACAAGACAAACAGTGCTAACAGAAAATCACTCAGCCTTGTGTACCAAAAGTATCCATCCGTCCATCCATTATCTGTGCCACTTATCCATCAGTGTCACTGAGGATGCTGGCGAGGTATACCCTGAACGAGTCACGAGTCCATTGCAGGGCTGACACAAACAACCATTCACACCTATGGGCAATTTATAGCAGCCAGTTGACCTAACGTGCATGTTTTTGAACTGTCGGGGGAGGAAACTAGAGTTTGTGGAGGAAACCTGCTCGAGGATGGGGATAACATGCAAATTTCACACAGGAATGTCCTTGGGCAAGATTGGAACCCAGAACCTTCTTGTTGTGAGGCGACCATGTTAGCCAAAGAGCTAACATACCGTGAACAAAATGATATAAAATTTAAATTATGAGTCTAAAATCAATCTATGGGATTTAAATACTACCCATCAATTGGTTCTAAGTAACTCTCTACCAGGAACGATACAACAAATGGATGATTTGGCAAGACATAATAGCACAATAGCACAATACTGGAGGGTTTTAACACAAATCCTGATATGTATACTGGTCTTTCTACTTGCTAACAAGTGCTAGCAGAAATTTTAATACCACCCAAAGCCTATTTGGTTAAAGTTGCCCAGCACTACAAAAGTTCTGCTGATTCTCTCTTAAAGGTGGAGTTGGTAACTTTTTAGCTGCATTCATGACCTGTTAGATTGATTGAAATGGTCTTCACAACCCGATAGCAAGATCAGAAAAAAAAATCAGTCATCTGTGACCACTGTAATCCTGTGAAAACGCTAACCAATCACTCGCTTACAGACTGCTGGGAAATATCCATTCGAATGCTCCCATATGACCTTACCATGCAGAAACCAGCAGTCAGAGTGGAGCTTATAGATGTGGAGTGTGGAGGGGGTGGTTGTCGTGGCTTTGAAAGGACCTCAGACGGCAGGGCATGGTTTAGCCAGGACCGTGAAGAGATCATTCATTCATTTATTCATTCATTCATTCGTTTTCTTCCGCTTAACCCACGGTCAGGTCGCGGGGGCAGAAGCCTAAGCACTGAGTTGAAGACGTCTCCAGCTAAAATCCAATCCAGCGGTGTTGACGATCGCGACCACTTTTCCTGTCACCGTTTGCGGCTCTCGACCTATATACACCACATACGCGCATAGGAACACAACAAACACAGGCTGCCACTGACCAGATTTAGTGATGTCTACGATCTGGATGGTCTGCCCTTCAAGGAACTGAGCTGATCATCATGACTGAGAAGCCGCAGAGTTTCTGACGGATTTAGGGCCCTGTGATTGATTTTGGCGTTCGGAAACTAAAGCAACACTGAAAAACATGTTGATGAGTCAAATGATACGAACCAAGCAGACGCCTTCACAGACTTAAAAGAGATAGGTGCGTGCACTCGATCATATGCGTTCCATTTGCTGTGCCGCACGTGAGACAGATAAAGAACCACCTGCTTCAACTGTGCTTTGGAGTTCCGTTCTCATGGTAAAGCTCTCCGTTGCTAGAACGTCATTAATACAGCAGTGTTACAGGGAAGGACGGTTACGTGTATATATATATATACATATATATACACGGTGGCATGGAGGGATATTTAAATCAGGCTGTGCTAGGGTAATCGTTCCACGCCAGCTGAGTGAGACTGAATTATGGATTCTCAGTGGTCTCTAGCGGGAATACATCAAACAGGCCACTGACCCGTATGCTTTCAACACCTACCTGATAACAAGCGAGCTCACTGTGACTGGTCCTCCTTTCTATGAACTCAAGTGTGTAACATGCCAGAAGGTTATTATACAAAGTACAATGCACGCAAGCATAAACACACACACACACACACAGGGTGCGATTCCGCCCACACTACTTAAAATAAACTGGCTACTGAGAACACCTGGGTGCAGCTGACGGGCTAGTGTGTGTGTATGTGTGTGTGTGTGTGTGTGTGTGTGACTAAAAGCCTCTGAACAGAGACATCTCTCTCCCAGCAACTGTTTCATCTGTGTCATTCCTGCTCTTACAGTGTACTCTCACGGAACTAGAGAGGAGAGCTTGTGCATATATGTATTGCTGAATGAGAGAAGGGATTGAGAATAAATAGACTGGGAAAGAAGCGAGAGAATGAACATAAAAGCAAAGGAGTGTCATGCACTTACCGGGTGTCTACCCTGTGGGTACATGGTCGGATCAGAGAAGCTCGTTAGGACTCTGATGGATAGTGGGCTCCCTCTGCTCTTTGCACTCCTGTAAAGGAGAGATAGAGGTTTCGGCAGGGACGGAGCCCAGGATCCAGAGTTGGGAGCAGGGTTCAGCCTCCGAGGCTGGACAAACTCAGTGTATCCGACAAGGGCTGATGGAAAATTAATTCCAGAAACTCCCACCGCTGACTTTTCCCTCCACCTTTCCTCCTCATAGGAGTCAAAGTCACACTCTCAGCTGTCCTCCTCTCTCCCCACTCTGATGAGTCGGACTGCTCTGATGAAGCCGCAGTCACATCCAACTGTCCCTTCTCTGTCCTTCCTCAAAGCACACCAACAAGGTCCAAAAACAAACACACACCTCCATCCGAATCCGGCCAAGCGACTTCCTCTGGTAACACAGAGAGACAAACTAAAGGGCTTTTTTGCCCCCCCTTGGCCAAACTGAGAATGAAATGGTGGGGAGACTCAAAAAGCAAGGATGGGAGAGAGAGAGAGCTTTGTTTGTAATCTAAATCTAGAGGAGGGAGCGGGAGAGAGAGAGAGAGAGAGCGAGAGAAAAAAAAGACACAGGAAAGCAGGAAAGAACAGCAGGTCACTAGAAGATCCAGCAGGCTTTTCAGCAGCGAGCCCTAGACTGTAATATATTGTGCCTGTTGGCTTCAACACAAACATGAACAGCCTGCTGTAGCTGCAGTTAAGGTGGAACAGAGAAAATAGCTGAGAGAGAGAGAGAGGGAGAGGGAGAGAGAGAGAGCGAGAGAGAGAGAGATAGAGAGAGAGAGGGAGAGAGCGCAATTATTAGGCGGTGACCAAGAACAAGGTACACGTGTGGATTTATATGGAACATGGATTCATTAATAACACATTAAGCAATAAATACAATTTCTATGCAAATTACTATTTTAACAGTTTATTTTGTAATTGTCGGCAAAATTGTAAAATAAATAAATAAATGAATGAATATGATGCCAGTTGAGACATCTAAAAAAATCCCATTCACTGATGTTTACTAGGTTATTAGTTATAAGAAACAAGGGAAGGACTGATGGGATCCTCCTATTTTCGTCTCTCTATAGGTGGACAGATGTTCCTTGGCTTGTTTTCATACTACCTTTAAAAAAAAAAAAAAAAAACAATATATAGATTTAGGAGGCAGAGCTCCCAGTTGATATGTCTATTGATAGGTGTCCGGGTTGGGGTTATAAATTAGGTTATATGCCTTCTTCTTCTACTTCGACCCTGGAGAAAATAAAAAAAATAAATCTCCCTCGCGTTTCCCTTACTACAGTCCGCAGCGAAAGCAGGAAAGGGTTAACACTGAGTGTTCTGTTCACCGTCTTTCATTCACTGATTTCTGCCTTCATTTGTATCACCTGTCTTATTACTTTAATTATACGTTTAGCAAGTTCATATTCCGTGTTTTTGTTGATATTTGGTGTTTTGTTGCTTGAAGAAGTTTGTATACACGAGTTAGATTGTGTGGGGTTTTTTTTATATTATTATTATTATTATTATTATTATTATTATTATTATGTGTGAAACTGTGCAGTAGTGTAGGAGCCTGTATTTTTTGGAGTTTCAGTTTCAATATTGCTCGAGCCATACATACCAGCCAATCAGCATCAAGTCGGTAACGGGGCATGGACACAGGACAACCATCATGTTCGATATCCATGAGGCTCCTCTCAGGAGTTCTGCTATTAAGATCATATTAGAACATATTATGCTATTTGGCCTATTATTGCAACACAACACAGTTCCTGTTAGTAATTCAGTACATCATGTTCATTATTATTTATCTATTGCTCCGCAAATAGTAATGTTATTTGTAGTTATTTGGTAAGATGCAATACAAATGTCTTTCACATCCACACATGTAAAGTTTCTATGTGGGCAAACACTGTGACAATGAGGAAACTGAGGCGAGGACGGTAAGGTATTTTTAAATTCAAAGTCAGGCGGATGTTGCTGAATTCATTTGTTCAATTTTGCAACATCCACCAAGCCTGAGGTGAACAATAGTTTTACTATATACTACATATTTTTGTATACCTTTATTTCACATATGACCATAGCAGATGAGCAGTGTATGCACTCATGTATGTTAACACACTTTATAACAGTGCCTATTCTCATTCAGGGTCTTAGTGCATTCTACACAAAAAAGAAAAGCAAACCAATCCAGGTGTAGCTGACATTGTACGGAAAAGTCATCTCTTCAATTCGGTTTGATCAGTCAGGCTCAGTGATGGTTATTGAAGGTCATCTCAGTGCTCAGTTGAAAAGCGAGAAAACGCAAATCCGACCCAGAGAACCAGCGAGAGACACTGAATGAAAGACAGACAGATGAAATATGATTCAATTTGCAACCAATTCTGGTTAAGTGTTCTGTGTGCGCATCAACACATCCACACTCTGTTTGTGATGCACGAACGTTTATTGGCCCATCAAGAAATAAGCAGGCCAATTTGTATTTTAATGACTCCAGTCAAGAATATAACTCACATGACCTCGAGTCACATGATACTCCCTACCAGAAGATCCTCAGTTCACCATCAGCATGCGCTGAAATCCATAAAGCTCCCCATCAACTGCTTAACTCATCATACAGCTTCATCATGTAGAAACCATCCTCGTATTCATTTTCATTCTCTCTCTCTTCCTCAGTAACAACATCCCTTCATTTACCCATCCATGCAAGCTTAACTCTTGACTTTATTCTCCATTCAGCATGCTATCTTCCTCCATCACAAGCCCGTTTCTTCCTGAGGTGTTTTCCCGTCAATCATTCCGCCTTCCGCGACACTTAACCAGGTCAGGTATTGTCCTAATCAGTGTTATCTAATAGTGAGGATTAGGCAGGTAATTATTCACACAAGCTTCTCCGCACTTCTCACTGATGGGACATGATAATTACTGTGCAGCAGGGTTCAAACAGCCACCTTGAACTAAGGAAAGGACCCTCTACGCTCTGGTGCTTCCTGTGACATTCTGTCAGGGGTCACGGCACTGGGCAAATAAAAACAGAGATAACGTCCTAATGTATGTATGAATCTAGATTATTGGACCAGTGTATAAAGCCAAGGAGGCTTAGAGGTTAGCACATCCATCTCGCAGCAGGAAGTTCCTGGGTTTGAGTCCCGTGATGTTGCATGCTTGCGTGGGTTTCCACCAGGTACTCCTGTTTCCTCCCACAGTCAAAGACCAAGCACATTAGGTTAATGGGCTATCCCAAATCGCCCCTAGGTGTGAGTGGTTGTGTATACTGGCCCTGCAATGGTCTGCCTTCGCTCAGTGTCGACAACTTGACAGGCCATCGCATGGCAGAAACTCACAGACGGCAACCCAATGGCCTTCTCTTTACAAATGACAGCAATGGTTCTTTTACACTCCTCTCACCACAGGCACTGAGAGACATGGCTGGCCTTTGATAACCCAGTTAGCTGCACTGAGGGACAATTCTTTGTCTATGTGTAAAATTGAAACCGTGACCCTACAGGCAGTTCCTAAGGATAAGAGAACATTGCAGATGGTGATGAAATTACTGTGATTATCAGCTCAACATCCCCATGAAAACAAAAAAAACAGTTGAAACTTGATTTAAGCCAAAGTATTTCATGATATAAACATACGTTTAACTTTCAAGAATTAGACCGTTTTGTTTTGTGGGGGGGTTCCATAAACCATTACTTTTTTGGAAACCGGAAGTGCTGGTAACACTAGCTTATATATATATATATATATATATATATATATATAGAGAGAGAGAGAGAGAGAGAGAGAGAGAAACAAATAGATAAAAAAATATAGAGAAAAGGGGAG
>JBCNYG010000002.1:26311125-26321456 GCA_039654305.1 Porochilus rendahli | reverse complement strand
ATATACATTTTTTTTGGGGGGGGGGGTGAGGATGAAGTGTATTCATAGTTCATTAATTCATTTTCTAAGCTGCTTAATAATAATTAGCGTCGCCGGGAGGCTGGCGCCCATCTCAGCCGACTCTGGGCGAGGGTTGGGTACACCCCGGACAGCTCGCCAGGCCATCGCCACAACTGACTGACACTCACAACCATTCACACCCACACTTAGGGGCGATTTGAAACAGCCAGTTAGCCTACTGTGCATGTTTTTGGACTGTGGGAGAAAACCGGAGTACCCGGAGAAAACCCACGCAAGCACGGGGAGAACATGCAAACTCCACATAGAAACGCCCGAGCTGGGAATTGGGACGGGACTTTCTTGCTGTGAGGCAGCCGCACTAACCTCTACGCCATGGTGCCGTTTCTTTTTTTTTATTGAAAAATCTTTTCCCCCTTCTTCTCCATAGCTGTGGCCTAGTGCTTAGGTGAAGTGGGTTTTCAGACCAAAAGGTCACTGGTTCAATTCCCAAACTAGCAGGAAAAGTGTGTGGCAGCTGCAGGAAGTAAGCAGCACCTTCCCTTCCTCCGCCTTTCATGGCTGACGTGCCCTTGAGCAAGGCACCGAACCCCCAGCCGCTCTCCGGGCGCTGCGATGTGGCAGGCCACTGCTACGGGTGTGTGTGCGCTCACTTTGCATGGGTTACATGCAGAAGCCAAATTTCTTTTGCAGGATTAACACAGTATAGCAAAAATTAACTAATTAATTCTTGCAGTTGTGGTCGCAGCAGGAAGGGCATGGTGGTGTGGTAGTTAGTACGTTCGCCTCAGAGCAAGAAGCTCCTGGGTTCGAGTGTCGGGCTCAGTGAGGGCGTTTCTGTGTGAAGGTTGAGTGTTCTCGTGCATGCACGGCTTTCCTCCCACAGTTCAAAGACGTGGACATTGGGATAATCTTGTAGTTTTGAACAATAGGAGTATGTGGGTTGGTTCTGACTCTCATTTGACAGCAGTAAGGTTTTGGGTTTGAACCCCATGCCCAGCAAGGGTGTTTCTGTGTGGGATTTTCATGTCCAAAGACATGCACAGTAGGCTAACTGGCTGTTTAAAATCGCCCCTAGGTGTGAGTGTTGGCCCTGTGATGGTTTGGGGAGCTGTTTAGGGTGTACACCACCTTTTTCCAAGGGTTGGCTGAGATAGGCTCCAGCCTTCCCACAACCCTAATAGGATAAAGAGTTCGGCAGATGCCGATGCAGTTTTGCCGCGGTCACCTTGAAAAGTAGGTCAAGGTCACTCACACAAACTCATCCTAGCACTCATAGTAGTGAACCAGGATACCAAGGTTGAGAGTGTGTGACAATTAAATGTCCGGAAACTAAAGTGCGACGGACAGATGGAAACCATTCCTATAGCTCCACACACACTGTGGGCAGGAGTTTAAAAAACAAAAACAAGTTAAACAAAATGATATAAACGATAGATCTTACTAATTGATGTCTTTTATTTGCTACAACAATGAGACGTTTGTAAATGTTGATTATGTATTGTTACTGACAATTGGAAAACTCTGCGTCTATCTAGACATTTCAATGATTCTTATTATTTATTTATATTTTTTCCCCCAGCCAGAATGTATAGTTGACTTTTGATGCCTTCGATGTTGAGACATGATCCAGTATCCTATATATACAGTTTATGAGCAGAACCATCCACACTTAAGCCACAGCTTTGTACAATGGTTAATTCTTTGTACCTAGGACCTACCCAGCCTACACTTGTATTTGGGACCCATGTGAGTAGTAAGTGGGCTCAGAATTAGGACCCATATGGGACTGTCCGTGGGTTCCATAATGGCCCCATGTGGGTTAGGTTTGGGCTACATGGGCAAAAAGTGGGTATACGGCCAGTATGGGCATCTTAACTGGGGCTCACTTGAGTCACCTAGATGTATCCCACATTGGCAAGCCCAGATGAACCCCCTATGTGGTTCACAGTTGTGTAAACAACGGGAAAATAAATCACATGGCTGCAGCTGACATGGGGCCACTTGGTGACAAGTTCTGGCTGGGTAGAAAGTAGTGAGAATAGAAACGTTAGTTTTATATACTACTCCTAATTATAGAGAGCAGATTCTATTGGCTGAGATTCACTGTTAAAAGTTTTTACAGAACGGTGCAGGACATGTTGGGGAACGTGGCGTGTTGATCAACTGTTTTCATGACAAACGTGGCTCATCACAGGTGGTAGGGAAGTGAGAATCACAAACTACAATGTACTTTGTGCACCATTTAAAACCACCACACTTTCATAAAGTCATGACTACTTTATCCAGAGCAGCAGATTTTTGATTTGAAAATTCCCAGATGAAACTTAAAAAGGTACAGATTGACCCTCTGCCCACACACTGCACGTTATACCATTATATAAAGGCTTTTCAACGAAAGTAGACCCAAAAACACAGCAAGTATAGGAACAAAGTTTATTCCAATTTAAAACAGATAGTTTTTTCTTTTAAGGAGAAGGTTATGAAAATTGTTTCCATGTTTGAATGAGCTTCAGGCAACAGTGGCTGAAATGAACCATAGAAAAGAGAAATATGGCTAAAACACTGTAAATGAGCAAGAACTAAGCCCCTTTTTTCTTCCCTCACCACCCAACCCCTGCAAATCAGACATACATGCATTTTAGATGGAATTTCGGCTGAAAACAAAAACAAGTTTAGCATTTTTAACCTTAAATACACAATAGAAGTGTCCTTTATCTGCTTAACTTAATCACATACTTGGTGTTTTTATTTTAAAAACAGGACCATAAAATACATTGAGTCCTTTTTTTTGTTTTTGTTTTTTTTGTTTTGTTTTTAGGGTTTTACACAATATTGGCACTTGTTAAAAGTCTGGCTCTACAAAGAAAGGGGATTGGCACACATTATAGTACATCATTTACATTTGGTATGCTTAAAAAAGCTAATCAAACAAACCAACAAAACATTACTCTGATTTTATACACCGCAACTTCTAACCTGTTATCAAAAAAAAAGAAACAAAAAATTATTTCTATGAAGTGGTCCTACGTACAGGTAAATGATTATTAGAAAGAAAAAAACCCCCATAAAGTTAGCTTCATGTTTCCTGTATCCATCACATCAGTATGGACCTCAAGCAGAAGCATCCATTCCATTAATTAGTGTTCACGTCTCAAGTACCAGGAATGTGCTCGACCAAAACAGAGAAAACAGCCGTTAGTGCTAAGCAGGTTCGGTGCACTGACTCAAGGAGAACAAAATTCAACATGAAGAACTCGGCAGCTGGACAAACGTCTCTGCTGCACTTTGGACATCCTGAAAGAGTAATGCTTACATGTGGTAGAAAGTCTGTTTCTGCAATACGTGACCTACAAGAATATCCGTAGCGTTACCTGTTAGTGTGAAATGACGAGGATCTAGTGTACGTAGCTTCTGTACAATGCAGTCAAAAAAAAAAACCCTTAGCGTTCATATCGATATATAAACAAGTACAATTACATTTCATATAATCAGAGATGCATGGCTAAATACGGCCAGGTCTTGGTATTACCTTTATGTTGGCTTGGCACAAATTGCCCCTACATGTAAAAGTACAACTGATAAAAGTTTGAGTGAGCTTAAAGTTTCATCTTATTAAACTACACATTTCAAGGAAGTTACATAACCAAAAAAAAATAATATAAAAGTTATTACAGCAGCAATGGCCTGGCACCTGAATCCATCACCCACCCATGTGACAATAATAAAGCATGTGATTAACGTAGTCATCAATAACCCTTCAGATCTAAATGTAAGTCACATGTAGACCAGGGCTTACGGTGTAGAAATACTCAAAATACTAAATGTGCAGTGCAACACAAACTTTCAAGCCGAAGACTAAAGGTTTCCGGGAATACAGGCAGAAATAATAAAAAAAAAAAAAAGTGAGCATCACACGTGATTGGTGCGTACGCTACCATGATTTGGACTCATTCTGCTCTCAAGCTGCACAACCTTTCCATTCCGTTAACAACAAATTATCAAAAAAAAAAAAAAACACGCAGATCACAGATGGTGAAGGGAATATAATACAAAGCAAGATGTTTTATCATTAATAATGGAACAAACACCTCTACTGTACAATTATCATCAAAGAAAAGCGCCACCATGTTAAAAAATAAAAAACAAAAAACAGTGCTCGTCTAAACAGGGCCCCGAGCGTGATGCAGAGATCAGAGTTGTGTTCTTGTACCAAACCAAAGATTGCATAAATATGCCTGATGAATTTTGTGGAATAGTGTAGCATGTTCACCTATTCAATTGGAAATGCAGTCCATCTTGCACTACACCACTGCATGAGGTGGGGGGTGGGGGGTGTTGTCATTTTGAAGCAAAAGAACTTTCCTCCAAAGCCTAAAATTACCCAGAGCATTGTAGTCGCATCGAACATATGACTTGTCAGGTGGATCCCTGGCACACTCTGAAAGCTAAATCCGCAGACGATAATCATCCCATCATCCACACATGAACACACCGTCAGCCCGTTTCAGCTTCTCGCTTCATTGCACCTATTGCTGTTTTAGACTCTATAGTGTTCTTGTATCTTGTCAATGTCACCCATAATTAGCCCTTATAATGAACGTATGAAAACTCACCTGAATTCCATTGCAAAGAGAGGAGACCCAAAAAAAAAAAATCGTCAACAAATGAATCATCTCCTTACTACAACAGCTATTCAATTTCCACAATCGTCAAGCAAGAAGGACGCGGTACTACAAACAGATACCGAGAGGAACCTTTCAGCTTACAAGCCTGACAGACTACTGGGGATCGAAGCACTAATAAATTCTTACGTTTCCTATTTGCATAAAGCGCATCATAAAAATGGCGTTTCAACTATCCTTTGTCAAGAATCTTTAACCAAAAAAAAACAAAAAAAAAAAAACGGAAGTGACAAGCATGTACAAAATACTGAAAAAAAGTAGATTAGCCTATAAATTTTACAGCAGTATGGACTCCTCCCCTTTCATTTCAAACAATCATCAGAAGGGGAAAACAAGTCCTATTAACATTATTTATATATCTGGTCCATAAATTACATAAATAGAAAAGAAAAAGATCATTTTCACTTTTGTACAGCACGCTTGTGTAGAACAATGTCGGCCAAAGAGACGTTCTTCATGGAACCAGCAGTTTCAACACTATGGAATCTTACTGCATTTCGAGTTTACTTCAAAAACTGTCGCCACACAAAACACCACCTACAGAAATGATCTGTGATTTCACCATGAAGTAAGCATGACGCACTCCAGAACAACAGTATGTAGGAACCATAGCACACTGTCCAAATAATAGATACTATGTGGCAAAAATAACACCTGGGATATAGTGAAACTCAGGATTCTTAACAATGCATGTAAACATACAGGAAAATACAACTGTGTTTCTTCTAAATACTTTATACATAATGTTTTAAATCCCTTCAACTGTACCAAGTAGGCAACCAATACTGGCAAAAAAATGTAGCAAACAAATCATACTTTAAAGTATACTTTAAAAATTTGGCAAAAATGGTACAGATGGAGGAGAAACCCCTAGTGCGAGTTCCGCTGCTTCGTTAATAAAGGACCTCTAAAACTACATATGAAATCATGGCAAGGCGACAACACTCACTGATCTACGCCGTTCATTTGGAGGGAATCTATGTTCACATAACTCATGAATCGCCTTTGCTTTACTACAGTAGTAGGGCTTTGAGAAATGTTTCAACGACTCCTAATATACAAAACAAACAAAAACCCACCCCACACATGGCCTCCGCCGTTCTGCATGAAATGTCCTAACATTCGTTTAGATGTTCTTAAAAAAAGAAAAAGCAAACCAAGTTACATTCAAAGATGCAAGGCGAGGTTTAGCCTTGAAGAGGCATGCAGGAAAAAATAAAAAAAACAACAACAAAAAAAACCCCTGCACTCAATGCCCTGCTAGAAACCTTCCCATGCCCACAGCTCGGCATCATGATGCTGAGTTGCAGTTAGGCCTCCGTTCAGACGGTTTTCTCCTAAGATCATATTCAGGGTCTTGCATCGATTGTCACTCAGCTGGAGCAACTCAGCAACTGCAACCCAGCTACTGCGCCTGCTCTGAGCATCAAGACACACAGGCTAAGTGCCCTAGCGCTCTCATCAGAGAGGCAAATCAGCTGATGGGATAGGGGCAAGACACTGCCTACAGCAACTGACAACACCATCAGAAATAGAGAGGGACAAAAAAAACAGAAAAAGAAAAAAGGGGGAATCAAATGAAAGAACAAACCAAAAACATCTGTGCCTGAAAAGAGCAGAGCTGTCAGTCTAAACCTTGATTATGTTACGAGCGTGGATGTATGTAGGATACGTTAAAAACTGTGTTGTGCATGGGCTGCAGGTGTCCCTCTTTCTCTTTCTCCTCCTCCTTCTCCTCTCCCACTTCCCCTCCCTCACACCAGGTTGTACTCTTTGAGGTTCAGCTGCAGGATGGTATCTTTGACGGCGGCGAAGACAAAGCGGATGTTCTCGGTGTCCGTGGCGCAGGTGAAGTGCGAGTAGATTATCTTGTCGCTGTCTGGGTTCAGCTCCACAAACATCTTCAGGATGAACTCGCGTCCTGCCTGGCCGTCCCTCTGTGGACCTGGGAGAACATGAGCAGGTGCTTTTTAGAATGATTTGCAGAAATCGCTGACCACAGTTTAACTGACATCCTGGTATTATTTCAGCTTACAGCTTGGAGTGATAACTGCTTATCTATGTATGTATATATAAATAAAACTACATTATATTTTATTTTAATTATTTCATAGTATACCCAGGTCAAGGGAAAAATATCAATTATCAGTAATTGGGGTAAAAAAGATCACAAATAAAAAAAACTAAACAAAATGACACAACAACATCAATGACCCTACTGACTAAGGAACAATAGAACAGACACCCCGTTCCCCAAACACAACCACAGACACATACAAGCACAATCGAAATTCAATAGAATCTTAATCTTTTGACAGTCAGGTTCTTTTCTTCTTTTTTAATAACTTTCCTTTCACTTTGACTCAAAATCATAAACAAACTTGGGTTCATTGCTTGGTTAAATAACAAATGTTGATTATTAATAATAACAATAAAAATAACCGTGTTAAAATAGAGAAATCAGTGAAATGAGAATGTGATGGATGTCTCCATTAAATAACAGGGAAATCATCTATCAGGGGTATCAAACAAATTTTTACTGAGGGCTGCATTACTAAATTCCAAAAAGGTCTAGTCAAAAGGGGCAACCATGAAAACTGCATGGCAAAATGATTAGTTTGTGATGGGTCCTCTTTAACTTTATCTACTTTCCTTTTCTGACGGTGGGTAACAGCAACATGCTAGCTTGCTTTGCCACCAACTAGTGGACAGACAATGTGGACATGTTTCATGGTAATGGTTGATGTGAAGAATGTACGATAATCCTAAAATGAGTTGATGGGCCAGATTTGGCCCACGGGCCTTGAGTTTGACACCTGTGATCGATACTGACAGGGATCGGCTCCACAGCATAATTTTGATCATTTAATTATTATTTAGCTGACTTGTTTTGATTGAGATCCGATTTCTTTTTTAAGCAGCTTTTACTCGGCCACTTGCATGCAGAACCAGCTGCCCCGGCACGACTTCCTGTGTAAAAATTATTTTTCTTGACACCGGTGGGCTGAACTTGCTCCAGTTTTTTGAGACATCTTGTTCTCAACAACAGCTGTCATTCCCAAAAGATGGACCTCTGGTTGGCATACGGCCGGTCTGAACCCCACATCAGTTCGAAGGAGTGCCTCCTGTTGGCTCCTATGAGCCGTAGCTCTTCTGGATGAACCCAAATCTCCTCCGCAGTACGAGTGGTCGCTGTAAGGTCCACATGAACAAATGGGGGTCTTAACACTGATGGAACCACTACGTGCATCTGCGGTGATGAGCAGATGATGAACCACCTGCTGGTCTGCCCTCAGTTCCCACAACCGTGCTCTGTAGCAGACCTAACTACCCAGAATGACAAGGGCGAATCATGCGTCCGACCCTGGATCGGAATTGTATAGGGAGATGATCTTGTTCCGGGCTCAACTCGTTGTCTGAAGATGATCATTGCTCACATATGTGCAGAAGCGTCTGTCAGTTTCACAGTTTCACGGGCTTTGACAGCAGATGGGGGAGGTTCTTGTCCGGCGTGTTGTCCCTATAACTTCCGGCTTGACAGTGATTTGAGGGTGACCATGTAAACAAGTTTCAGATGCAAGTTGTTCCGAAGGGGGCCTGTTCATGTTACCAATGTAAAAGCAGCTTTAGAGACTTTCTATACAGCCATGATTTGGATTCTTTTGATAAAGGAGGTAAAAAATGGCAACCCCACCCTGACTGACTACAACAGCCAAGTAGAAAAGCGCTGCACCATTGATTCACCTTTTACACAAACCTTAACTTCACACAAACAATAGGCATTGATACACACACATACACACACACCATCGCAGTTTGGTTAATTAACTCTTCAGACAGACTATTTGTTTTTTCATGTGGAGCACAATCTGCATGTGTGTGCGTGTGTGTGTAGATTTCACACAATTATATAAAAACAGGAAAAGTGGAAAGTGTTGATTTTTTCCCAACATATCTAAATCTAAACAGTGAATGAAGACCTTTTGTGTATTCGACGGCCTTTGTATATGATAAAGTTACAAACATGTTAGGAGCGGCATTAGAGGTAACAGTGTAACATGTCCAGCCCTTTAGTAAAGTGGAACAAAAACATCACACTGTAAGCACCTTATTCTGTATTGATATCAGATTTTTTTTTAATATTATATATTTTTTTAAAACCAGGATCCAATACTGATCATCATTCGGTAATTTACATATATTACGTACTATACCGAATTATATACATATATCGTACAATAGATTTACACCAATGAACGAAAATGTCCTTCCACATCTTTCTCTCTATCTCTCTCTCTCACACACACACACACACACACACACACACACCTGTGACCACTGCAGTACATGTTCTATTGTACTCCACATCTTTACCACTTGGTGTCTCTGTTTCCTGCTCAACTCTAAAAAGCAGGTTAGGGACACTCTCTCTCTCGCTCGCTCTCTCTCGCTCGCTCTCTCTCTCTCTCATTACACATTACTGACTGTGAATATCATCATGGATACTGATACTGTTGATGAAGTCACAGTAAATCTGTAGAAAAAACCCCCACTGGATTTATAAGTTACATATCGCCAAAATGCCTGTGTGGGAATACCCAGATTATATATAGATATAAGTGTTATATGACCTCTCCAGCATGCTCACTTTACCCCTATCCCATAGACATTAAAGCTGAGCACCTTGCATTTATCAAAACCTTTGGCGCACTAATCAGCCTGTGTACTAACAAAAAGGCAGCTTACCCAGTTTTCATTGTCCAAAAACAGTACAAGCGTACAACATCTTAAGAGCAAAAATTGTGAACTCATAGCTTTTCTCAGATCCCAAATTGGTCAAAAATACAACCTTTAACAAGGGTTGCTAAGGAAGTGTTATAAATATACACATTAACCTAACAGTGAAAATGAGCAGGACAGAACATAAAAGTATTATTAAACATAGACCGAAGGAAAAAAGGCAAAAACAATGGGAAGAAAGAAAGGGACGATGGTTTAATAGAATTCAGAGAAACGTGAAGGAAATGAGGAGGACAGGAAGGAACAAGTATGAAGAGACAGTAATATCAAGGATTATATTTGGACACACTGGACTGAACAGCACACTGCATTAAATAACAATACAAGACAGATCGTGTGATATTACACGGTCACAAATACGGGGAAGAGAGAAGGCAGTTAATCCAAAACCTTGAAGTGATATCTTTAGATTTCAGAGACGTTCTACAAAAGGATTCAAAAGCTGAGTGTCAAAGGCATCTAAAACAGTATCCAGTACTAACTCAGACGATTAAGAGAATATAAAGCTATTTTTAAACTTCAAGGGTTTAAATATACATGTATATATGGATAAGATGTAAATAAGTCATTATGATCCTCACTCTATACCAGGTGGTAATGCACCAAATAGCTGTTTGCCAACTGCCATAAAACAAATGACGACAAAGGTACTGAAATTAGCAAATTAGCTAATTTTACGCAACAATTAAAGGTGGTTTTAACTATATCATAACGTGCGTAAAAACCAAAAACCAGAATTTTGGATTAATATATATAAATAAATAAAAAACTCTACTTCACTGTATCGAGCACTGTCTTACTGAAAATCAACTAATGATTTTATATATA